>PVIA01004713.1:0-131306 GCA_004024845.1 Tonatia bakeri
TAAGAGGGTATTCTTGTCCTGGGAAAATATACACCGCGTCCTTCAGGCATAAAGGAGTGAGACGTCTCCTACTGACTCTCCAGCGTCCAGAGAGACAGGCGTGTGGAGGGTGGGTGCGTGGAGGGCTGAACGGGACGAGGAGACGGGATCTGGGGGAAGTATTTGGGAAATACTTTTTACTGATCTTCCAACTTCTCTGTCAGCTCTAGGCTGTGTAAAAAGTGGAAGCCACACAAACTCACAGCAGTAATACTGTGTGAAGGGAAGGGACACTAGGACCAGGAACGGAGGGTCAGGACGGTGTTGGCAGGTTGGGTTTGGCCTTTGCTGTGTTCGCCTGAGCCTCTGTTCTCAAAGCGTTGTCTTTCACGTCAGTATTACCTGAAAAGCGGGGCTCTGTGGCCGAACGGCTCTGGGCAGCACTGAGTTAAACAAAGTGGGTTTAACTCCGGAGGCAGAAGAAGGAAGGAGCGAGACGGTGAGAATGCAGTGCCAGCCAACGCTCACCAGCGCTCGCCGTGTGCCGGCCACTGCACTGAGCCTGTCCCGGGCATCGTCCCCGTGACAATTGAGAGTTCAGAGCAGGGCTGCGCGCTCGGGGAACGGGGATTCCAAGGGGATCTGTGGTGCACATTGGGCGGGCACCCGCTTGAGGTCCACGGCCGGTGGTGGCCACAGTGAGACGGGCCCTCAGACGGCCGGCTGAGCCGTCCTTCCCGCTGCCGTGTGTGTCTGGACTCGGGGAGTTGGGAGTGAGGACACATCCTGAGTCAAAACAGAGCCCAGGTGGTGCCACCCTTTCAGTCCCTGCACCGGCGCGCCACTGGGAGAGCAGCAGGGAAGGGAGACTGTTCTGGGGAGCCGACCCAAAGGGCCGAGTCCTGCCAACAGAAGATGATTGTCCTCCTCCTGCGGAGGTGGGGACCACGGTGACTGAAAGACGGAAGACCAGTCGTCGTCTCATTAGCAAGCGTTTCAGACACAGGAGGTCAAAAACAGGAGCACTGAATGGCTGGTGCCCGAGCAGCTTGCCAGTGAATGAAGCCACACCCTTGGTTTCCAGTGCGAGTTCCCTGAGAACGGCAGGGGCACGCCCCACCGGGGCAGGCCCGTGGACGGCAGGGTTCCGTGCAGTCTCCTGTGCTGTGTGTCTTGGAGAGACCAGCGTGTCCTCGGAGCTGAGCTCCCGGCAGCAGCGTCCGTTTGGAGACCCCACCGCGCGCGGACCGTCATCTCAGGTCGAGGGCAGGTGTGGTGACTGCAGAGATGGCCACGGCAGCTTTTCCCGTCCTGCAGGCCTTCCGCCACTCCTGTCCTCAAGCAGAAGGGGCCACTTTCCCTCCCCTCGGATCCAGGCGGCCTGTGACTGGCTTCCCAGCTTGGGCTCTGAGGCCCGGAGGATTCCATTTTTATGCTCTTGGAATGATGCCTTGAGGCATCGCGCTGCAAAGGAACTCAAGGTAGGCACAAGGAGCGGTCACAAGGAGAGGTCACAAGGTGGTCACAAGGGGCCCCGACTGCGCCCCGCCCGCAGCTCCTCCGACTGCGGGAGAACCAGCAGACGACCGCCAGGCCGACCGGAAGACGCACAGTTGTCTCGAGGGTCGGAGATCAGCGCCACCACCCTTGCTGTTTAGGGTGTTCTGTGACAGTGGAGCATGGAAAGGGGGGATTTTTATTTTTTATTATTATTTTTTAAAGATTTTATTTATTTATTTTTAGAGAGGGAAGGAGGGAAAGGGAGAGAGAGAGAAACATCAATGTGTGGTTGCTGGGGGCCATGGCCTGCAACCCAGGCATGTGCCCTGACTGGGAATCGAACCTGCGATGCTTTGGTTCTTAGCCTGCGCTCAATCCACTGAGCTATGCCAGCCAGGGCGAAAGGGGGGATTTTTAGATGATGCCTCTGATGAAATAATAGAATAAAAATGTAAATAGTAAAATTGAATAATGAAAGCCCGCTCTTCGCAGAGAAGGAGAGAGAAGGGTGAGCTCTGCTTGCCGAAGCTCGGATGTAAAGGGGTGTCTGGGTCAGCAGGGGCCACTGTAGCAAAATTCCAAGGCTGGGGGCTCACACGGCAGAAGTTTCTCTTCTCACAGTCCCGGCGACTGCAAGTCCAAGACCGAGGTGCCAGCAGGGCTGGTTCTGACCCTGCCCGGCTCGCGGACACTTCCTCTGGCTGTGCCCTCCCCCATGCGTCTGGGAGGGAGGGCACAGCCCTCTGGTGCCTCCTGCTTGCGCACTGACCTCATTGTGAGGGCCCGTCCCCATGACCTGATCCAAACCTGACGGTCTCCCAGAGGCCCCAGGTACCGGCCCAGCTGGAGTTGGAGCTATAACCTGTGAACCTGGGGGGGGGGGACAGATTGGTCTGTAGCAGGGAGGAAGCACCACAGACACATGTGTCCCTGCAGGCGCCCCGACAAAATGCCTGAGTGGGTCGAACAAGCTCACTGGGTCACATGTTGAAATTCTTCACTGTGCCCCTGCTGGTGTGGCTCAGTGGAGTGAGAATGGGCCTGCGAAGCAAAGGGTCATGGATTCGAGTCCCAGTCGGGGCACATATCTGAATTGTGGGAGAGGTTCCCCAGTGAGGGGTGTGCAGGAGGCAACCACACATTGATGTTTCTCTCCCTCTCTTTCTGTCTGTCTAAAAATAAATAAATAAAATCTTTAAAGAAAAGAGAAAAATTCTTCGTTATGGTCGGGCTTCTTTTGCTTGCAAGTGACAGAAGTCCGATTCAAACTAGCTAAGGACAAAAGAGAATTTATTGGCCTTCGTAACTGGGAAGGATCCTGGAACTGCTCTCAGAAATAAAGGAAAACCTGCACCCGAGGCCTCAGGGTTGGCACGAGGGACTGGGTGCCTCTTTCTTTGCTCTTTGCTTCTCTTGGTCCTTATCTTGTGTGACAGATGGCCCTTCTCTGAATCTTAGTGAATTTGACTGCTGGTAGCCCCAGCCCAGCCAGCAAGAGAGGACAGCCTTCTTCCGACTTCTGTACAGCCTGTCCCGGGAGAAGTGCCCTGGCCCTCCGTGGGTCACCTGACCGCAGTATCTTGTCACTTGATGTCGATCTAGCTCTTATTGCCATCTAACTCACTACATATTTTCTATTCTACTTATTTATTTATTTTTTACTGACTGTTTTCTTCCCAACTGGAATGTAATTTGCATGAGAGAAGGTCCTTTCTCTGTTTTGTTCATCGCTGTGTATCTGTGGCTCCGTGAACATTGTGGAGCTCGATAAATATTTGTTGAAGGAAGGAGTGCCCTGTGTCGTTGTCTCACTTAATCCCTCAGTTCTTGGAGGTATGTGCTCTTGTCACCCTCATTTTACCGCTTGGGACATCGAAGCTGCAGTTAGAGAACTTATGCAGGGTCACGTTCCTGCGAAGGGGAGAAGCTCGCACTACTAGCCACTGCAATCAGACAAGAGAAAGAAAGGGGAGGTGTCAACATCGGGAATGTGGGGGGAAGATTCTCGTTATCTGGGTCAGAATCTTCCTCACTCCAGAGCTCTCAGTGCTAAAATTATTAAATAATAATATTAAGATTCTTTACTTTCAAAAGTGCACAGATAAGAATGCAATAAAACAACCCATTTACTTGTCCCCTTTTTCCAGTGGCTTGATTCCAACAAGGGAAGGCCCAGGAGGAAGAAGAGGACAGGAAACGCTGGCTGCGAGGGCCGGCGACGCCGGCAGAAGCAGGGAGGAGAAGACCATCATCAGGAAGCTGTGAGTCACCTTGCCGCCCCTGCTGCCACTGAACAAATGCTAAAGGTGGGGTGGGGGCGAGAGGGGGCTGGCCATCTACCCAGCCTGGGCAAGTCCTGCTCTCCTGGTGGTAGGGCTGCCACGGATAAGGAAACTCAGTCCCCTTGTGTTGTAATAGCCTCCAGGGAGCAGCATAAGCACTGGGTGTCTATCAGCTCATCAACTCATTACAATGACCTTGTGAGGCAGGAGCTGTTGTTACCCCCGTTATGTAGGTATCCACCAAGGGGCGAAGCAGTGCGTCCAAGGTCGCACAGATAGTAAACAGTGGAGCGGGATTTGAACCCAAGAAGGTCCAGATTCTACACTCCACTGCCTCCCTCTGATGTGATAACTAGAGCCAAATAATAGTAATAATATTACAAGAAAAACAATAATTACTGGAGGGGCTAATCCATCACCTCTTTCCTCCTGTTCTGGAGGACCCCGTGTGTCCCAATATTGGGACAGGCGATACAGCTTCCTTTGAATACTGCCCTCAAGTTCATGTACCACCGCTGACCCCTCGTGTCTTCAGATGCTGTGCCTCAAACCGTAGAGTGTGGGACGCTTGTGTAAAATCCAGCGTCCCAAACACCATGTCAGTGGCCCGAGGATGTGCCTTCTCAGCTGCCAGGTGTTGGTGTAAGGAGACACCCCTTTCCTCCACCCCCGCCCCTCAAGCAGAGAGACTGCCTTGCCTGCTCTCCGACAGTCCGGCCCAGGGACAGTTTCCCGGCCCCTGGTTTCTTCCACGGAAACTTAGAAACACATTTGTTTAAAGATTTCGAACTCGAATGCCTCCCAGGCCAGGCACTTAATGCAGATGAGTGATGCGGGTGTGGGGGCCACGGGGAGACATTGGTTCCTCGGTTCTCTCTGGCCAAGGGGTGACATGCTGCCAGAGCTTCTGATTCTCAAGACAGGCCAAGAAACCAGATTTGTTCACGGAATCTGACTTCCAAATGCTGGCAAATAATTTAAGAAATAAAGACTGTGCGACCCAGAGGGCCCCTCCACAGCCTTCCCCAGGTCCCCGTGTGGCAGGCTGCCCCCCTGCTCTTCCCCTCCCAACCCCGCCTCTGAGGGAGGGGTGCTCAGCCGACGACTGAGGGGACCCTCTTCTGTTCCTGTGGCTCCCTCGGGAGGGGCGGCTGAAGAGGTCGACAGAAGGGGCGTTTCACAGGTGTGCAGGCAGGGCCAAGGACGCCATCGAGGGGTGGAGAAGCACCCAGGGTTTGGCAACAGAGGGTGTGGGTATGTGTGTGGGGGGCGCAGTCAGCAGTGTGGCCTTCCGAAAAGGGGCTGCAGCTAGTGAAACCAGGCCTGGAGGGGCATAGCCGGGAGTCCCGGGAGCAAAACCCCCACCTCCCTTCCCGGCTTCTGCTGGTGCCTGCCCTGGCTGAGCCCAGCCCGAAGCCGGAGGACGGGGCCTGTGGACACCACCACGGAGGCCAGCCTCCTGGAGCAGAGCAGGGCGGAGAGGCCAGGAGACGGGTCCCAGGGGCCGACAGCCGGGGGAGTGCACACACACACTAGTGTTCGTGGAATGGCTGCGGGAGGGCTGCTGTCAGACAAGACTGGCGAAACCAAATTCGGTCGTCCCTTCAGCAAGTAGATGCTGAGGGCCACGGGCACCAGGCGTCCTTCCTGGGGCTGGACACGCGGTGAACCAGGCAGAGGCCCTGCCTGCACGGTGCTCTCACTTGAGCGGGGGAGTCGGAGGTGAGGGGTGGGGTAACCAGACAGTTTCAGCCAGCCGTGCCTGCTAGGACGGAGGGTGCTGGGGGCAGGGGTGCGGCCACCCCAAGGAAGGGCCTCCTGAGGCTGGGCTCGTGCGGGAGCGTCCCCACCCACCCGGCGCCATGTGAAGGGGTTCGCTGAGCACCGCCATTGGCTGAGTGCCCTGCTCTACAGGGTCCCAGGGGGCATAAGTGGCGGGTTTCCTTCTGCCTCTTCTGGGGAGGTTCTTCGGGCTCCTTCCTGGCGTTCGAGCCGGATACAACAAAAATAAAGTGCTTGTTCTGGGCGCTGGCCAGACTGTGAACACACGTATAATGAGCAGGAGGCCGTGATTTCCTGCTTAGACAAGCTTATCGAGCAGACGAATGAATGAATGACTTTCTGCAGAATTGGGTCGTGCTAAGAAGGATTCTGGTCTTTGTCCTGCAGACCGGGAGCTGTGGAAGGGCTGAGGCTGAGGAAAGGCTTAGCTCTAGACAGTGACAGGGACGTTCTGGCTGCCACCAGTGGGTTGTAGGGGTGACAGGGAGGCTCTTGCGGCCCAGACTGGGGGCAGCAGCAGGGTGATGAAAACGGAGGGATCAGGGACAGACGGGGGTCTGGGCGAGGCACCTAAAACGGAGCAGATGGAGGGAGGGAGGAGTGTGGCACAACTCCCAGGTTCCTGGCTGGAGTGGCTGGGTGGCGGGTGAGGTCACTTCTGGAGAGAGGGCACGGGGTGGGGGAGGGGTGGCTGAGCACCGGCCGCGGAGCCCCACCCCAGTCAAGGGCTCGCCCCCGCGTTACTGCTGGGCCGCCCATAGCCCTGGGCTCAGGGCGGGAACAGCTCCGAGACTGTACTTTGTGGTCAGGCCAGATACCTCTTCCTTTTCTGAACTTTGTGTGTTTTCTGTCTTATCCCAGAACTTAAATGTCAGTCTTTGTTTTTTTAAAGGTCTGCTTTACAATTTTAGGTAACATCGAGAAGCTGTTGCGTCCTCTACAGTAAAACCACCTAAAATTAAAAAACAAGATGTGGCCGAGTCCATCTGTCAGTGGAGGGCAGGGGTTGGGTGGACTCTGGGTCCACAACTTTCTGACCCCGGCCTGGTGCTTGACCTCCCGGAGCCGCGGCTGGCTCATCTATAAGATAGGGACGCTGGCGGTCCTTACCGTCTGGGGTCGGCATGTGTGTGCTCCGAGCTGGTGGGTGAAGGGCCCCGGACAGCCCCCATCCACAGTGAGAGTGAGTGTCTGCCTCAGGGGCCTGCCCGAGCTGCTCCCAGGCCTCGCCGAGGGCCCCGTGCCCCCTGCTTTGTCCCGCTGTCCCCTCTGACCCCCTCCCTCTCTCCACCCAGGTTCTCCTTCCGGTCAGGGAAACAGACACAGACCTAAGGCAGCAGCTCTCAGACGCGAGAAGGCAGCCCAGCAGGAACACCTCAAAATCCGCTCAGTGCCACGCAGACCCACGACTTTCTGCCTTGTGTCCCCTCAAAGCCATCTGAGGAGGAAGGAGGTGGGGCTCTCACGTTCACTGTCTCCTGGCTGCAGAACTGGACATTCCTGGAGGCCTGGCCAGGGCAGGGGAGTGGCCTCAGGAAAGCGGAAGAAAGCACAGCCACCACCTGCCCACACCAGGCGCCCGGAGGGCTCAGGGCCCCGCTCAGGGCCCCGCTCTCGGCCCCGCTCTGCGTGGCGCAGCGGCCCTGCATCCGCCCACAGGGAGAGGGCGGACGCCGGCGAGCACAGCGCTGGCATTCCGGGGACCTCGCCGACACGCAGTGGGCGTCTGACCTGGCTACCGTGACTTTTGTATTAAAGTGAGATGACTTTCCTACTTTAAGTACTTTAGAGCGGTCTCTTGGAGTTGCGTGGCCTTGCGTGCGGTACTTCCGCCTGTCAGTGTCGCAGTGGCCAGACCTGCAGACCGGCGTGTGTGTGTGTGTGTGTGTGTGTGTGTGTGTGCGCGTGTGCGTGTGCACGTGTGTGCGTGTGGTGCACGTGCACCTCCTCACATCTGAGTGACGCACTGTTGTTCCGGGGGTTGGCATAAGAGGGAAAGATGCTACAGATTGTAACATTAAGACACTTGATTTTCAGGCTCATTCTGATTTCAGAGGTTGAATGTGGAAAGTGCACGTGTGGGAGTCAGTGAAACAGTGTACAGATTAGTGGGTGCGCACACTCTGCAAAGAGACCAGCGGTGCCCGTGAAGCGTGTGTGTGAGCCTGTGTCCTCAGTGAGGACCACGGGCTCCCTGCCACACGGGTCTTTCACTCCTCTGACATCACGGGGAGACAGGGGCTGGTATGAGCCCCCAGTCTGCGGAACCGGAAACCGCAGCTCGAGACGCTGCAGCAGCTCACACGAGGGCACGTGGCTAGCAGGTGGCTGCCCAGGATGCAGGGCGCAGGCCGGAGTCTAAGGCCTGGTTCTCGCCCGCGCAGCTGGGCACGCCCAGTTCTCCAAAGGGCGCTGGCATTGATAATGAGCACGATTCACGCACGCCTGGCCTGCGCCGTTTAAGCAGGGGTCCCCAACCCCCAGGCTATGGACTGGAACCTAGGGACCAGGCCACGCGGCAGGAGCTGGGCAGCGGGCCAGCCAGTGGTGGGCAAAGCTTCATCCGGCTCCCCATCGCTCACATTACCACCTGAGCTCCGCCCCTGACCCCAGTCCATGGAAAAACTTCCCGAAACCAGTCCCAGGTGCCAGGAAGGTTGGGGACCGCTGAGGTTAAGTACCCCTCACACATTGTCTCGCCACACCCCTGCGGGCTGGGGAGTGTTATTCTGTGGCACACCAAGGCCACAGCACAGTGCGGCGAAGGATCCCGTCCCAGGTCCCAGCTGGGGGGGCGGGGGGCAGGGCTTGAACTCGGGTGCAGGCTCCATGGCCTGGGCCTCAACCTCCGGGCCCAAGAAGAGCCAGCAGTATGTAGAGTGTGGCCTGGAATACCACCCCGCATTCTCAGGTCAGGCGCCCAATCCCTGACTTCGCAGGACACCCCAACCCCGACTGGGTACTACTCCCCTCTCAGTGTGGGGCAGGGGTTCCCGCACTTCGGGGTGACGGCCGACTTGGGAAACAAACGTGTGTCCTGACTTCAGCACCACACGGACCAGACCAGGCACGGTGAGAGCGCAGAAGAGGCGGGGGAGGGGCAGCACGCCGCACAGGACCGCAGAGCAGGGCCAGGTCCTGGGACCAGTCCTCCCGGCACCGGCCCAACCTCCTACGGCCCAGCCACGGCAGCTGGGCAGCCGACCTCCAAGGTGAGGATGCGACAAGCACATGCCGGGCGACACCCTGCCACCAGGCAGGCGGAGGCGGTTCCCACTCGACAGACAGCTTTCAGAGAGGGTGAGTGATTTGTCCAGTGACAGGCTGACGACCTCTCCAAGATGGTGCTGGAAGCAGGTGTTTCTCCTGTAAACCAAGGACTCCACCCACAGAGCCCATCTGCTTCCAGTGCCCGGGGCCAAGGGAACAGCCTGTCCAGGGCGGGTGGTGGGGTGTGCAGTGAGGACGGAGCTGGGCTGGCGGGAGGGACTTCAGCACCGGGCAGGCGCGGGTGGTGACCCAGAGGTGCCCGAGACCAAGCCTCGTGCCTTAGAAACCAGAGTCACACAGCTCACGTTCATGCTCACTGCGAGCCGGGTCCCATTCTCAGGGCTCGGCGTTCATGAACGTCTCATCCTCACAAGCACCCAGTGACCCTGCCATGCGAATGAAGTGACTGTCCCACAGGACAGCCACCAAAACCGGAGACCCCACTCTCCTCTTCCGCCTCCACCTTGTAAAAAACAGACACACAGGTAGCCTTGCCTGGCAATAAATATTTTAATTTTTGTTTCATTTTTATGATGACAAATAATTTTCAAGTTTATTTCCTTTTTTAAATACAAAGCTAAACCACAAACAGGTACAACCAAGACACTCTATCTCACATTGACACACTCCGTCGGATCCTCCTCCGATTGGCTGACCGCTGACCAGGCAAGTGTGGGCTGGGGGAAGACTCCTTAGGTAGCACCGTCATGAGGCTGGGGGGCGGGGGGGGGGGGCGGACGGGGCTGGAGGGCATGGAGCTTGAGGACAGGTTCTCACACCTGTCTCCATTCACAGTCACCTGGGTCCAGGGGGGCGCTAGGAGGCCCAGGTCATGGCTCCAGGGCGCAGACCCTGGACCACAGGTTGACAGAGTGAGAACCAGTCCCCCTTCGGGAGGGAGGAGGCAGCTGCCCATTTACTCCTCCTGCCATCACAGTCAAGGTGAACACTGTACCCTTAGCTTTGATCCCTGGGTGCCGCCTGCCCGCTCCGCTCCCCTGGGGCGGCGGCCTGCACGGCCTGCCTTTCGCAGGAAGGACACCAGGTGGTCTGACACACAGAAGCCTGACAGCAGGTCTGGAAGTTTCAACCCAGCAGAATCTGGTCGGGTGGGGGCGGGGCGGGTGAGGGTACTGGATAAGTAATTTCTGGTCCCACTACAAAACTTATTTTTGATTAGAATAGAGTACCATCTCAAATCTCCTCTACAAAAACAAACCAAAAACCAAACCAAGAATAAAAGAAAAAAAATATGCAGCCACTCCACTCACTTTAAGACCTATGTACATGTAAGTTGTTTTCTGTGGTTTTTTTTAAATCTTTTTTGTTTTTTTATTTTTATTACTTTTCTAAAATAAATTCAGTGTTCACATTTCTATAAAGAATCACCCCACTTTTAGGAAGCCCTGCCCTGGCAGGGCCAGCTAAGCAATGCTTTTCCCTGCCCACAACTCTTTCAATGGCCGCCCCGGTGCTCCGAGGTGCCCGCACGGCAGTGGCCCGTGGAAGAGTAAACCTAGGCCCGGCCCCTGCCCGGGGACCACCGGGGCGGCAAGCTTTCGAGAAAGCAGAGGGGAAGACTAACGTACTGCGAAACCCTTTTAAAAAATATTCATACACTTCTGTGTGTGCCTGGCGAGACGTCGGGGAAACAAGAGCTTACATCCCGTCCGGGCCGCCGGGGGCGGCGGCGTCCAGGCCACCTGCGCTCGGACTGGGACTTTGGGGAGGGAGCGGGGAAGAGTCCTGGCCCTGCGGCCGGAGGCAGGGGCGCCGCCCGGCGTCCCAGCGGGCGTTCGACTCTGTCCTCGGAAACCTGCGCCGAGTCTCTGGCCTGCATGCACGGGAAGCACGGACGTCCAACTCGTATGCAAAAAAGGTACAAAAACAACTAGAATAGAAAAGTTTTGGTAATATAAGGCCATCTGTTCAAGTCCACCTTGGAAACCTGTAACAGATATTTAAATACTACAGTGAAAAGGCATCTTAATATACTTTTTAAAAACATCTGAAGTAATCTGCTAAGATTAAGTGTGTAAAAAAAAAAAATCAATTCCCTTTGAGGGCACTTTGTCCACGGCGGAGCGGGCTGGGGGGGAGGGGGTGTCAATGCTTCAGCCAGGGGTGGGCTTCGATGGAGGCCCGGCTCCGGTCGCCGTAGTCGTACAGGAGCTCCTCCCCGGCCGCGATGTCGCGGGAGGCGATGAGGATGAGGTGGGGCACGCCGTCGATGTCGTGCAGCTTGGTTTGGCAGTTCCCGCATTTGCTGTGATTGATCAGTCTCCCCAGGCGGTTCGTCTCTCGGGTGGCGTCCACGCTGGCGGGGGCGGGGAGGGGGCAACAGAGGGTCAGCGCGCTGACGAAGAGGCTCTGGAGCGTGGCCGCGTCCCTGCTGCTCTCGCCTCTGCTGGGAGGCCCACGCATGGCCCCGTGTGGGGGACAGCGATTCAACCCGAAAAACTGTCTCTAAGAGCCTGGAGGGGCACCGGGTGGGGTGTCTGACCAAGGGTGGGAGGAGGCGGGAATGCAAAGGGCTCTTTGTGGAGGCGGCTGTGGAGTTCTGCACCACAAAGAGCTGAGTGGGAGGCAGCTCTGCCCAGTGGGGGAGGCTGTGCGTGGGGTGTGCGGGAGGCTGCCCATGGGGCAGGGAGTGTAGGACTCTCTGTACCTCCCACTCCATCTTGCTGGGAACCTAACCTGCTCTAAAAGAGTCTGTTAAAAAAAACAAAACAAAAAAAACGCTATCCACCGCACCGGCCACATGGAGAACGGAGCCGCCAGGAGGTTGCAGAGCCGCCCCGGCCACGGCCCTGAGAGGGGGGGCCAGGGGAGCCTCGACACAGCGCTCCCGTGACCGGCCCCCGGCCGCCTCCAGCACAGCTCCAATCCCAAAGATGAAAAGTGAGAAGCGGGGACAGCGGCTGCACGGCTTTGGAAAAGGCACCGAGCACCGGACAGGTCGCCAGAGCCACTGAGTCAGGCACTCGCGCCCTTGGCCGCGCAGCCTGTCCTCGCTGCCCCCTGCAGCGCCCGTGGACTTACCAGTAGGTTTTGCTCAAGTACTGGAAATAGTACATGTAGCAGCCGGTGGAGGGGTCTTGTGCGTACAGAGCCTCCCGCTTCTTGGCGTCGGTGATCTCGATGAGGTCCCCGTGGTACTCCACCACGAACTCGCCCCGGGAGAACTGCTTGGTGGCGATCACGCCCCTGCCTTTGCCATCGATGAGGTCAATCTGTCCGGGGGGGTGACAAGACAGAGAAGGTTGGTTCGTCACAGCCAGATGCCGCCACCCGTGGCCAGCTCAGGGTGCCCGGGGCCGCACCACTCCCATGACCGGCTTTCCTGAGGTCTGCCCTAGAGCCTGCTCACTTTACACGGGCAGGAAACCCATTAAATGTACACAGGTGTGCGACTGTCGCCTCCATCCACCACCCTCATGAGAAATCTGCCCTCAGGTGGGTGTCTCCTCATTGTGCAGGTGAGAAAACTGAGGCTGAGAGAGGCAGAGCCATGTCCAAGGCCACGAGGCTAGGACGTGGCGTAGCACAGACTGAACTCTCTGCAGGTGGCCTTCTGGAGGACAGCAGGACCCAGTGCTCCGAGTCTCCCCTTCATGCCGAAATTCACCCTCCTGGGCTCCTCCTCACCCTGCGACAAACGCAGGGGAAGGAGCTGCGGCTGGGGCCCAGACTCGGGTTTGGCTCTCCCTGGGCGGACTAAAACCGGCACAGCCCTGGGCTTCTGACCCGACCTCCACCCAGACCCGTCTGGCCACCAGAGCGCCTCCCTTCTCGTCTGCCCAAACGCCTTTGAAATTTATCAAGACAAAGCGTATTTCTTGGGCACTGTCCTTTCCTAGAAAAACAGAGTTTGGGAAAAAAATATTCGTTTCTCCTTTGAAAAGTGTCCCCAGGCATCGTACTGACTGAAAGACGCCAGATACAACAGCTACTTATTCGAGGGTGCTGTTTGTATGGAGTGTCCAAAACAGGCCACCCGTGGAGACGGCGGGCAGAGCGCGGGAGCCGGGGACCGGGCAGGGGCCGCTAGCGGGGACCAGGCGTCCATCCTCGAGGACACGGGCTGTGGAAGCAGGCGGGCGGTGCCTGCGCTGCGCTGAGTGTGCGGAACGCCCTATGCCGTAGACTATGACGGGGCCAACACCCCAACTTTTATGCTGCGTGTACTTGAACGCAATTTAAAAGACATTCCCTTGAGCCCTGGCTGGTGTAGCTCAGTGGATTGAGCGTGGGCTGCAAACCAGGCATTGCAGGTTCGATTCCCAGTCAGGGCACACGCCTAGGATGCAGGCCATGTTCCCCAGCAACCGCACATTGATGTTTCTCTCTCTCTCCCCCCCTCCCTTCCCTCTCTAAAAATAAATAAATAAAATCTAAAAAAAAATAATAATAAATAAATAAATAGAAGACGTTCCCTTGAGACAACATTTCCCAGATGCCGCCCACCTGCTTCCTTCACAAGGCGGAGTCTGAACAAGGGCTTCGGCGTTAGGCGCCATGACGACTCCGCAGCCTGACTGGCTAGTGATCACTGAGAGGTTAAAGCCTCCTGCTGTGCCCCTGACCTTATCAGCTCCTTAACTGCCACCTGGGCCCTGCTGCCCTTACCTTCATTCCTTCTTCCTTCCCACTTTCAATCAGCTCGTCTATTCTTCTCCTTTCTTCAGACTGGGAAGGAAAAAGACACATGTCAGCCTTCTCTCCCGGGCCATGCTGGACCCGCCTGGGCCCCACCATAAGGTCCCCCACAGCTGGCCTCCATGACACTGGTCCCCAAGGGTGCCCAAGACCCCCAAACTCCCCCCTTTCTCATTGCCCATCTGTCATGGACAGTTTTGCTGCTTGGGGTTCACCTGGACCAGAAGAGACACAAAGTGGCCCAGACAGAATCGGGGTGCCGCTGTGTCCCGTTTGGACCACATAGTATTTTAGAAAAGACTCCAAACTTGATGCAAAATCACCAGGGTTGGTCGCAGGCTGTGCCCATGAGACGGACACGGCTGAGAAGGGGGACCGACCCCAAGGAATCCACACCGCCCTGAACGCAGAGGCTGGGGAGGAGAGGGTGCTCTGGGCTCAGCTGTCCCGGGGGGCTGCCCCTCCGGGCCCCACCTCCACCCCGGCCCTGGCCCCTCCCCCGTTCTGCCAGCGCGCAAGGAGCTGGAGGAAGCCAAACAAAGACACAGCAGGGGCCCCAGCCAGCCCACCACAGTGGGCAGCACCATGGGAGCTGTGGGAGCAGCAGGGTCACCACCTGCAGCGGAGCTCAGACCCTCCCTGCACAGAGGGCCCACCTGGGGCAATGCCTCAGCCAGTGGAGACTGCCTGAGGCCCACGGGGGAGCTTCCTAGTCACCACTCCACTCGGGTTTACTGAGTGCCTGTGCCAGATCTGTGCTAAGGACACAGTGGTGAGCAAGACCAGGTTTCTGCAACCTTAGGAGGGGTTTCCAGGCACTGCAGAAGACCCCCTACCCCACCACCTGGGACAGCCCGAGCCCAGCTCCTCCCCATGTCCTCCGTGGCCTTGCAGATGAGCCCACCAGTGCCACCCAGACACCTGCAGCCACCTGGACTCCCAGCTGGCGCTCTGCCCTGCCCCCAACTCTGCTGTCCACACAGCTTCCCCAGGGGTCTTTTAGAAACAGAGATGAGGTGAGCTCACGTTCCTTCCTGCTCAAGGCTTTCTGGTAGGTTCTCTTAATGCCCTACTTTCACCCAGCCCTGAGCGTCCGTGCCAATAGTGGTGTCCCCTAGCGTGGCAACTGTAACAGTGGGGAGACTGTGGAAGGGCCTGTGGGGACACTCCACACTGTCTTTGCAACTCCTCTGCAAATGCAGAAAATTATCCCCAAACAAAAACTTCATTTAAACAAAAATGCAAGCCTTTCAGTAGCTTCCCCCTGCTATGGGGATGGAAGCTGTTTTTCCGATGTCCTGTGACTTCCCGTTCCTATGACTTCCGGTTCCACAGAGACCGGACCTGG
This sequence comes from Tonatia bakeri, assembly GCA_004024845.1. Lineage (NCBI taxonomy): Eukaryota > Metazoa > Chordata > Mammalia > Chiroptera > Phyllostomidae > Tonatia > Tonatia bakeri. The sequence continues at coordinate 14,821 of PVIA01004713.1, forward strand.
CCTCTGGAGCCCCGCCCCTGCACTCTGGCCGTTCTGGCCAGCTCTTTCCTGTGGCCAGGCCTGCTCCTGCCTCAGGGCCCTTGCACGTGCTCCTCCCCTGGCCTGGAGTGCCCTTCCCCCAACCCATTCCCCTGGCCTGCTTCCTCCTTTGCACACAGGCTCTGCTCAAAAGGCACTCCCTCGGAGGGACGTCCCTGGCCACACGACCCAATTGCTGCTTTACTCGAGTCAAGGGCTCCCTGAAGTTGTCTTGCTTTCCGGCTGTTTTTATAAGCTGGGCCTGGCTTTGTTTAGGGGCATCTCCTGGCCCAGAACAGCGCCGGCACATCAGTTAGCCCTCACAGCAACCCCCGCCCCCAACAATGTAGACTCATTACTGAAGGACGAGGGCGCAGCCTGGGGAGGAGCAGTACAGGGGGCTGAGGCCATGGAGTAACTGGAGCAAAACTGGGGCAGACGACTGGGGCGTTTCCTGCCATGACCGAGCGTGGCACCGAGGGGTGGGCAGAGGGAAACTGGGACCAGCTCGAGGTCCCGCAGGCAGAGCCAAAGAGATCGAGTTTCGTTCCGAAGCCCATGGTCAGGGCATGTCTCCGCCCATCTCGAGGCTTCCTAGACCCACAGCAGTCCCAGAGGCAGACTGAGCAGCAGGGGACAGAAGTCAGACATCCCTGGCTGGAGTCAGCAGGCTGCTGTGCAAACTGGGCCCAGGGCTGGGCTGGGGATGGAGCCGGGGCACGGCCAACCAATGCAGCCCAGCCTCTGTGATGTCACCACCCCCCCCCCCACACACTACTAGGCCAGTCAGCTAAGAGCCCCCTTGGCCTGGCAACGCGCCATTCAGGGCGGCTCTCCAAGGCCCAGGTTCCACCCTCCTGCCCTGGCCCCAGCTGGCCCCGGCCCCGCCTAAGCCACCTTCAGACCCAATGCCGTGTTGGCCAGGCTGTTCGTCTCAGTGTCAGCCCTGGCTGCCCACACCCCTCGAGACAGCTCATCCGCCTGGGCCCTGGTTCCCGTTGCCCAGAAGGGCAGGCAGGTCAGCACTCCACCCCAGCCCACTGCCTGGCCAGCCACCACCAGGCCCCGGTGTTCACTGGGCAGTGCCAGCGCAAACACGGAGGACACAGCGAGGTTCTCCGTCCAGGGACAGAGTGGCTTCACTGGGCTGTGGGCCAAGCTCTGGGGAGGCAAGTGCCCGTCCCCTCCGCTTGTCTGCTGCAAGGCGCAGCAGACCTGCACCAGGACCCATCGTGGCCTTCACTGCCCAGACAGAAAAGCCCTTGTTTTTTGTTAAAAAGGCTAACTCAGCTGCCCCGCCCTGCAGCGTGGAGGGCCTCTCTGTGTGGGCACTTGGGAGCCTGAGGGCGCTGGGAGCGTCTGGGCCCTGGGGCCTGCCACCACCTCAACCCCCACCTCACCCTCCCCACCCCTGCCTCCCAGACTGACTCAGCACAGCCCCCACAGTGGCCATGCAGCTGCTCTGGGCCCGAGACACACCTTCCCGAGGAGGCAGAGCGGCTCTCTGGGGGAGCACACGGACCCTCGCCTTGTTTCCCTGGTAAATGAAGCCCCACCCACGCGAAGGAAAAAGAGAGCCACAGCACACCGGACTGCCATATCTGCACCGCAGATTTAACGTAAAAACTGCTGAAGGAGACCAGTGCAGCGTGGGTCCCCCAGCTCCCTACGGGGTGGCGGTTGTGAGTGCTGCTCCTCTACCACCTTTAGGTGGGTCTGGGTGTGTGGGAGGGTGGAGGGGCTGCCCAGACGCCCTGAGTGGAAGCCACTGGGGGAAAGCAGCCAGCGGCTGCAGGACTGACCACACCTGGGTTTTCCTCGACAGCCAGGTGCTAACCACCTCCCACAGCATTAAATGCCAATGGACTCTGCAAACACAGCAGCGGGCGGGGCTGGCCCCGTCGAGCTAGCCTTCCCGTCTGTTTCTCAGGGCCCACGGCCTGGTGGCAGTGACCAAAGAGGAGCCCTGAGACATGACAACGCCAGGGGGACACAACACCTACTGTGTGCCAGGCACAGTTCTGAGTCCATTAGCATTTAATCCTCCCAACGACCCCACAAGATAGTCCATCTTCCCATTCTAGAGGGAGGGCGGCTAGAAACTGGCCCGAGGGGACACGACCAGTCACTGCACTGTACCGCCCGAGACCAACTCGGGGACTGCCGGATGGTAGCCAGGCCAGCCTCAGAAAACTTGTGGCCTTCCTATGGTCCTAGGCTCCCCGGCCCCGCCCACAAGTTCCGGAAAAGCCCCCAGGGCAGCGCCCGGCTCCCCAGACACAGGTTCCGAGGCTCCTTCCCCCGCCCCGAGACATCTTAACCCAGTCGCACGGTGACCCCGAGTGTTATCATGGCCCTCATTAAACCAAGGAGACGACCGAGGCCACAGAGGCAGGCGCTCGCCCCAGATGACAGGACAGCTCAGTCCGCACGTCGAGTGCCGCCCACCGCCCGGCCCCGCCCCTGCGGGAGCTGGCGTGAAAACCTCACGCCCGACTCTACCTGCAGCTCCGCTTTGCTCTTCCTGGAACTCCTCCGCACAGGGTAGAAGTCTGTGAGTTTGCGGTTCTGCGGCGTCCTTCCTGGAGCTCTGGGGAGGGGTGGGGAGAGAGAAAACCACCCTCGCACCTGCAGGCACAGCTCCTGAGGGGCAGCTCCCTGGAAACCGCGTCACCTAAACACCCGTGGTCACAGGGGACGACTCGGGGACAGGCTGCCTCTCTCCCTGGAGAGGGGAGGGCGCTTGGGCTCTGGACAGACACACGCCAGACTGAGATGCTGGCGAGTAATGGGGCCGCTGGGCGTGACTTGAGAGCGGGGAGCCTCCGTGGGGGGTAGAGCTGGGGGGCGGCCTGGCGCGCTCGCCGGGCCGGGGAAGACCGCGCCGCCGCAGGGCCCAGGGAGCTCTTACTTCTTCCGGGCGGTCTGCTTGCCCTTGCCGGGCTTCTTCAGGGCCGGCTTGGCGAGGGCTGCGTTGGGGGAGTCACAAGACGAGGTCGGGGTTTTTGGAGGTTCTGCTGCTTCGGATTTTTGGTTTGGAAAAGGTGCCAGGGGGCCTCTCCTGGCGTCTTTGATCTTGAGTTCCTCGGACTTCATGGTGCTTCGGATGGTGTTTCCCGTGGTTCTCTTCTCTGCGAGCAGAGGGCGGGGAAGGAGGTTTATTCTAGGCGTTGCCTCCAGACTCCTAGCCCTCGAGCTGCGCACCAGGACAGGGGCGTGGGTGTGTGGGGCAGGCGTGCCCTCAGCCTGCTCAGCCGGTGTCTGCTACCAGCTACGGGGCGGGTTGCCTGTCTCTACTTTGGACCCAGATGCCGGGCAGAGCCTTCTTCCCCGGCTTTCCTGAGATGTGATCGACAAAGAGCGAGATATTTAAGTGGGCCTAGCAGAGTGGGTCTAGTTCGTTAACACATCTGGTCTTCTGCGTCTGGAGGGGGACAGACCCCAAAGCAGCAATCCAGGCACGAGCGCCCGACCGACAGCTTTCCGGACCAGGGCTGCAGGCCCCCAGGATAAAGCGAAGTCCCCAAAGTGTGGGCCAGTGTCATCAGCCGGGAGTAGGCTCCCTGCAAAGGCTCTTCCCCAGGTGCCACCTGCGCACTGCACCTCACAGTTCCCGCCTCTAGCGGGGTGCCGGCTGAGTGGTCACCTGATTCTCAACGCAGCGCTGGGACACCGGTCAGGGCACTGAGAGGCAGCAGTGTCAAAAATGGTTTGTTACTGAAACAGTTGTGGAGGCTCAGGACTGGGGAGCGAGCCACCTTTTAAAAAATGGCTTACTTTTGCCCTGGCTGGCACAGCTCAGTGGATTGAGCGCAGGCTGTGAACCAAAGCATCGCAGGTTCGATTCCCAGTCAGGGCACATGCCTGGGTTGCAGGCCATGGCCCCCAGCAACCGCACAGTGGTGTTTCTCTCTCTCTCTTTCCCCCTCCCTTTCCTCTCTAAAAAATAAATAAAAATAAAATCTTAAAAAAAATGGCTTACCTTTTTAAAAAATATTTTATTTATTTTTAGAGAGAGGGGAAGGAAAGGAGAAAAAGAGGGAGAGAAACATCACTGTATGGTTTCCTTTCAAGCACCCCCTACTGGGGACCTGACCTGCAACCTAGGCATGTGCCCTGACTGGGAATCGAACTGGCAACCCTTTGATTCACAGGCCCACGCCTGATCCACCAAGCTATACCAGCTAGGCAAAAAAAATGACTTACTTTTAAAAAAAATAAGTCCATGATACATGGCTGGCAGAAATGTACCATGGTGCGTTCATTTTGGAGAAGAGTCTGGCAGTTCTTCAAAAACTTAAACATAACCCTGGCTGGGCGGCTCAGCTGGTTAGAGTGTCGTCCTGACACACCACGGTCGTGGGTTCGATCCCCACTCACATACAAGAATGAAGCAATGAATCCATAAATAAGTGAAACAACAAATTGATGTTTCTCTCTCCCTTGCTCCCTCCAATCAATCGATTAAAAAACTCAAATAAAAGGAGATAAGACACGATGCTCAGTGAAAGAGGCCAGCACACAAGGCTATGTGCTAAGCGACTCCATTTACAGGACTGGTCCACAACGAGCAAATCCAGAGAGACAGAAAGCAGACTGGTAGCTGCCTGGGGCTGGGGGAGGGGAGACGTGGGGCACAGCGGCTAACTCCGGGTTTCCTTTGGGGGTGATGACTAATCAACAAATGCATTGCAACCCCTCTAGACCACCCTCACTCCCGTCCATGCCCCCTTGAGTGGAACCAGAGGAAGTGAGGGCCAGGACGTTGTGCACGGCCCCAGGAGTGTGGTGCCCCTGAACGTCAGCTGCCAGGACAAAGGCTGAGGATCCAGACCGAGAGCCTGGCCCTCAGAGTCCCCTCCAGACCACATCCGGCCCAAAATGCTACCCGCTGCCATCCAGTCTCTGTCGGAGCCCAAGGAGCCTTGACTGGGCACCACGTCACCACTGAGGACCTTTGCAGCCCGCCTGCTGCAGAAGGGACGAGGCAGGCTGGCCTCGAGTAGAGAGAGCCCCTCCCCCACCTCGTCACTCCGAGGAAGGGGCTGCCTTAAGGGCCCCCTATGCAGGGAGGAGCAGGGTGACCCTGAAGTCCGGCAGAGGCGGGCTGCCAGGGGGAGCCTCTCACAAGGCCCTTTGGTGCCCACGCTTTGACTGCTCTTCGGAGCAGCCCTGAGTTCTCCCACTTCATGGAGAGGCAAGCTGCCCAAACCTCCTCCCACGCAGTGGCGGAGCGAGGGTGCGAGCCCGGGGCCTCTGAAGACCGACAAAACAGCGTCGCCCTGGGCGAATCAGGCCGGGGCTGGCCCCTGCCCCTGGCTCTCAGATCTGGCCCCTGGGGCTGGTCTAACCCATCGCACATGGCACTTCCTGTTAATAAATACAGGGCTTCCCTGTATGGGGCGGCTCCTTCAAGGAGACTTTTATGAGAAGGGAGCGGGTAAACTGGGAAGAGCCCACGCGCCCAGGGCCAACGGAAAGGGAACGCAGGGCTGCGAGCAGACAGGCCTCCAGCGGGTTTCAGCTTGTTCTGCGGGGCCAGAGAGAATTTTCAGCAGCCGTACACTGTCCTGCTCAGTACTTTAAGTCACTGCAGACTACGCTCTTTAGGGAGTAGCTCTGAACACTTGAGTGGAAAGAAACTTTAGAAATGAGGTCAAGGCCAGCTCATAAAAGGGAAGGAAGTCAGGGCCTGGTGTTCACACAACAGTTAGAACACATGCGTCTGGTGCGTGCGACCCAGACTGGTAATTTCTGCACGCTGGCGCCCGAGAGCCTCTTTAACGGCAAGTCAGGCGAGTTATCTTTGTGCTTTGGCGGGACGATCACGCCCGAAGGACATGCCGACTCTTGTGAAAGCAGGAGAACCTGTTAGACCAACACCACGCACGCCCTCTCCCCTGGGCCTGTGGTCCTTAGCAACAACCGAGAACATGGCTCCTTCCGGGCCCGGCTGTGAGAAGTCTGGACGAAAATGTACTCGAGGTGTGTAGCTATGGAGGAGAGAGGCTTCTGCAGCCCCACCAGCCGTGGTCAGAGCGGGACCACCGTGGAGGCTTACCTTCCCGTTTCCTGTAGATGCCGGCGAATGGCTTCCCCTGGCATCTGACCTCGTGGTGTGCCACCGAGTTCTCTTCCTGAAGGGGGGAACGCATTCCAGAGCATTTGTTCGGGCTCATGTAGGTGTAGATCTTGGACTGCCCGGCAAACACATTCTCCTAGAACGACAAACGCGGACTCTGAAAGCAGCTGTAAGGGGGAGATCCCGCAGCCTTTCGGGCAGAAGAGGCGAGCAGAGCACAGACAGAAACCCGACGTCGTCATCTCTCCGAAGCAGGGCTACCGGGCCGCCAGTCCAGGCAGGGCGGAGGGAGGTTTTGAACCTCCCGGGGCCAAGTCGGCCTTTTCCTGAACAAACGTGGTCTCGACTTCTGGTCACTAAGGGGGCATCTGGCCAGTGGGGGAACCAGCCGACACAAAGGTCTCTGTCAGGCAGAGAAACCCACCAGCAGCAGGGAAGTCGGAAGGACCGGGAGTGGACAAGAGGACTGGGGAGGGCCGTCCTGTAGGCAGGAGCTGCAGGGACTCTAGCGCGGAAACAGGCCTCAGGGAAGCTGATTAACCACTTCTTGGTCTGGCGGTCAGCTGGTAGGACTTGTCACAACCTCCCGAGCCTTCTGTGCGCCCAAGTCTGGCCCCTCTCTCAAACCCAAGCAGCCCGGCAGCCTCCCAGGACCGCAGACGGGGCTGCGGCTAGAATCCTCTGGGGTAACTGCGGGTGGGTGGGGAGTGGAGTGCTAATGAAAGCGAGGCCTGCTACCAGCGCATTCAGGGCGTCACTCTATTGAAAATGGCACCTTGGCACTAACGGGGGTGGGCAGGCGGGTGGGGTAGCCAGGTCACCGCTGGTGTTTGTGGGTGTGGGGCCTCACCTCTGAGTAAGCACAGACCGCAGAAGAGCTCCCCAGAAACAATGCTGGGGCCTTTCTGCCTGCGGACCTATTCAACCCCGAGTCAGCGACACCCGGGCAGGCACCGCACACCCCGGGGAACTCGGCCACCTCTGGAGTAGCTGGGTCTCAGGTGTGGAAATGCCATAAAGACACAAACTTTTCCGATATCAAACACAGCCCGGGTCATGGCGGAGCAAGGGTGGACGCCACTCCCAGGCAGGCAACAGAAAAGGAAGCTGCCCGGCTGGGCATCCCGCCCGCATCCCAGCCCCAGGGCGGCGGGCGGGGGCCGCGGGGCAAGCCCACGTGCTCGCGGAGCGGGGCTGCGGGGGCGCCTGGCCCTCGGGGCGCGCTGAGTGAGTGCGGGGAGGGTGCCTGCTTACCCCGTTGGTGCGGGGCCTCCCCGGGCCCCTCCGCTCCACAATCTCCGGGCCCGGGGCCGTCGCTGCCACCGCCACCGCCGCCGCCGCCGCCGCCGCCTCCACCGCGCGGGGCTTGGACATCTTCCTGCCTGGAGAGGGGGACCCGGGGGAAGCGGGGGAGGGGGCGCTCAGGGCGCGGCGGGGCGGGGAGCGGGGCCACCCGGGCCGGGAGCCGCGGCGGCGCCTCCCGCCGCAGCCATGTTCCGAGGGCCCGGCGGCGATGGGCTGCCCGCACCACCAGAGGCAGGGACCGGCCGGCCGGGCCAGGCCGGGCCCCGCATAGCACTCCCGCCGCCCGGCCTGGCCGGGCCCCGCGCGCCGCCCGCCCCCCCCCGCGCGGCCGGGCCCGACACACCCACCTGCAGCCCGGCCAGGCCCATGGCGGCGCGCCCGGCGCCCTCGCTGCGGCCCGGCCACCACCGCTGCCGCTGCCGCTGCTGTTGCTGCTGCCGCCGCCACCAGCGCCGCCGCGGCGCCCCGGGGAAGGGCCGGCGGCGCCCCACGGCGCCCCCTTCCCCCATGGCCTGCGAGGCAGGGCCCGGCACCCGCGCGCCGCGGCAGCCCCGGCCGGCCTGGGATCGAGGACGCAGAGAGGGAGGCGCTGGCGGCACTTCCTCCGCGGTCTGCCCGCTTGCCGCCGCCCACCGTCCGGCTCCCGGCGCGGGGAGGGGCTGGCAGGGGCGGAGCTGCCAGGCTCCGGGGGAGGGAGGCAGGGCGGGCGGCGCAGCCATGACGAATCCCGACTTGGGCGCGCCCCCTCGCGCGTGTCCTCAGCCACTCGCTGAGCAAGGGGTGGGTAACCGGAGAATGACAGCCCAGGCTCTCTGCCTGCCAGGCGTTTCGCTCGCTGGCTCACGGATATTTTGAGAGACCCGTCCGTGCCAGGCGCAGTCAACAGCGGTGTGCCCGAGCCTGGGCTCACGAAGTGTTTTCGTGGGCATTTAATCCTTCCCGCGAGCCCATGGGGCCAGGTCCTGAAGCAGCCCGTTTAAGACGTGGATACCGAGACTCAAGGGAAGTGCAGGGGCTTGCCCACGGCCATAGAACTAGAAAGTGACAACCCCAGGTGGTCTGTACTTGACAGGTACAGACCCTGGGGGGAGAGAGCCAGGGTTACAACGGGAAGTTTGCTGGGTGCGCGTTAACCAACTCAAACACCTAGGAAGGTGGATGCTGTTGTTATCTCTTTCCCGCAGACGGGGAAAATGAGGGTCAGAAAGATGAGCAGGGTGGCCAAGTTCTTGGAACCACAAATGAATTTCCAGGCAAGTGACCCCAGAGTCGACACTCCCAGCCACTACCTTCCTCGTCTCAGATGAGGAAATTACAGTTGGGAGGGGCACATGGTATTACAGAAGGGTGTAGCAAGTCCCCAGGTTCTCCTGTCCCCTCACTTCCTCCCCAGGAGCAGGTGCTCAGTAGGCAGGGGGTCCAGGCACGATGGCGTCGAATCTGCCCCAGCTCAGTGCCCTGGGCCACTGCACTGCAGTCTGAGGGCCGGAGGCCAAGGAGTCCCTGTGTTTGTGCAAAGTCAGATGTAAACAAGACACCTCTGGGCACCTCGCTGGCGCTGCTGGGGTCACAGCCAGGGATCGAGGATTGGGTTTCCCTCCCTGCCTCAGCCCAGAGGGGCTTTGCGACCATGGCCCAGTCACTGTCCCAGTCTAGGCCTCCGTGTCCTCATGGATAAAGGTCAAAAGACCTTGAATTCCATGACCTAGCCAGGGCGCCTTCCAACAACCACAGGTTAAACCAATTGCTGTCACTTTAAGTAGCTACACCTTAGAAGGAGTAAGATCCAGTGGGATTAAATGGGCAGGACACTGCTCAGGAACAAGCCTCTCAAATCTGCTCAGGATTTAGCATCCTTCAGGGCAGGGCTGGGAACCACCCCGCCCCCCAGCCACTGCGCTGCCCACTTGAACACCACGAGGTTGTGCTGAGAGCGAAAGAGGACGCTAAAGTGACACTCGGGCAGCCATCCGAAACAGTGTCTGTCACTCACAGCTGCGGGGCAGGGAAGGTTTTTCAGCTGCCAAACTATTAGGAGAATCACGGTTTGAGAACAGGAAGCACCTCATCCACTTCATACACTATTTTAAGCCCCACCCCATGCTCACATACTCTTGGCCACTGTGCTCTCGACTTTGGCCGCGTGCAGGGGATCCAGTAAACATAAGTCTAGTACCAGCTCCTCGCCACTCTGCAGCTCTAGGACCTAGGCATTCTAACACAAGTCATTCCATGTAAGTTTTAAAACGGTCTTCCCTTCTCTGTACAGAAGGTGTTCTATGTACATATAACAAATACACCCACCAGCAGAAAGAAAAACTCTTCAACATTGCCCAGGATTTCACAGAAATAGAATTCAAAAGCCGTGATACCAAGAGCTGGCCCTTATCAAATGTTCACTGTAAGTTCAGGCCTGTCATAGGCATTATTAAGTCGAGCCTTCCCAACCCTCAATGAGAAGGCGCTATTCCCATTTTATGGATGCAGAGACTGAGGCTCAGGGAAGAGAAGCCTCCCTTGCCGAGGGTTCTGGGCCCGGTGCTGCCGCCTGAGGGCAGTTTACCGACGGGATGGACATCACTTCCCCTGAGCACAGATGCTAACCTGGCAATTTACTGATTCCGCAAACATTTTTTGAAGACCTACTCTGTGTCAAGCCCTATGGCGAGGTAAACACAGAAGCCGATGGGGAGCGGCGAGGACAGAGCGGCCGGTCAGGGTCGATGGGCCATGACAAGGCCTGTGGTCCTAAGAGCAACAGGAGGCTGGGGAGGTGGAGGTCGCGTGGTAAGAATCTGCGTCCTGGCTGCTGAGGGGTGGTCAGTAGGAGGTGGCAAGAGAGCAGAGACCAGTAAGCAGGCCCAACGACAGTGCGGTTGGGGGGCTGATCCTCCTCCGATGAACGCACTCAAGGTCAGAAACATGGACACGATTCTGAAACTTCAAAACCAGAGCCTGTCTGTCGTCTGAACCTTTAGTTTGCGGGGCTCAGCGGGCCTCTCAGAGTAAACTACAAGTGGCCTCTCAAAGTGGTGTTTGTCCCAGGACCACTTTTCTAGGAAAAAAAAAAAAAAAAAACGAACCCCTTGTTTGAAGTGCTGTAAATGATTTGGCATTTACGACACCCAGTGCCCCATGTAATAGTTTGCAAGAGCAATGCAGCCTAAGAGATAAGTAACTACTAATTTGGGGGTCAGGTGGGACCGTGGAAATCACCAGCCAGTAAACTACAAAGGTGGCATGGAAGCCCGCCACAGTAGCCACTGGGGGCCCCCATCCTGCTTCGGCTAAGACAGGTGCCGTGGAACCAACCGGGAAAGGCATGGAGACTAGAGAGCGACTTTGGACTTCAGCTCCCACTTCTGAAAAATGGAAATAACCATTTGTAGAGATTAACTGAGATAATAAAGTGCCTAGCCCTCAATGGTAATGATTAAGTAATGGTAATTAATAAGTATTATTTGGCCCATATGAAGTATTTCAGTATTTCAATGGCCAAGTGCTTCGTTTTGCCCCTCCCCCCTGCAAAGATTAATTAAAGTAAACTATTTTTTAAAATGCTCTACTGTTGAAATAGGTAGATGAAATGATTTTACTGTGATGGAAAAATGAATTGGGGGAGCATATTTTATTCATGTTTGTCAGATAAATTAGATACTATTAATATACTTTTAGATGCTTAACACTTTTCTGGAGAAAAATAGTCGTCTTAATTTCCTCTGTGGATTAAGTTATTAAGCTCTGTAACTTGAAGTTCATTATACCTCATTTCTTAATCAGAATCTGGGTGAATCTTATCCCGACAGGCCCTAGAGGGACGCTGGGAGAAGGAGCGAGGCAGCTGGGTGCAGGGCCTGGAAAACCAGAGGGGCCCAGTAAGGGTTTGCTGAAGGAGTCCTTACTGTATTCATTCCTCTTGCTCTAGGGAGCATACTGCATTAAGGCCAGTTCCTACCGAAGTGCAACGCCTTGGAACATTGAGAAAAATGTAAAACCTCACCTTATTTTTTAAAAATTGTAATGCTAGTCAACCGTCAATCATGCTCAAATTTTTGCATGAAGCGGCTGGAAATGAGGGGCAGCTGGGGATCACTTTGCCGCATAACGTGGGTCTCCCTGTCCTGACAGCAAACTAAGTGTGCAAAGAAGGACTTGGGGGGGGGGGCAGGGACTTTGCCTCCCGCGGCTGTGCTGTCCCTCCCGCCCAAGCCATCTCACATGGGCAGGAGTCCTGCCCAGCTGCGGAACGAAGGGCGTCCCCGGGAGGTGCCAGGGCACGCGCCTCACCCCCAGCTGGACTAGCGGGGCCGGGTCCCTGGCCCGGCGGCGCAGAGCTGACTCACGGCGTGGGGACAGAAGGCAGGCGCCGGCCGCCGCGTCCACTCGGACGCGCTCCCCACGCTGTGGGTTCCCGATCTGAGCCCTCGCCTCAGGGTCACCTCCTTTCCCCAGCACAGAGAGAGCCCAGAGCGAGCGAAGCCTCGCCCTCCCCGGTCTTGACAGCAATGACAACCATTCCCTGGAGGTGACCTGCGCTTTAGTTTCCAAAGGGCTTTGACATATGGACCCGCTGCCTCTGCAGAGGCAGGCCTGCTTGTGCCCACACTTAGGGGAAACTGAGGCACGGGAGTGGGAGGGGCTTCTGGAGGCTTAAGCGAGGGGGGGGTGGTGAGGAGCCTGGAAGGTTCCTAAGCGTCCCACACCTCCCACCCCCGGTCCACGCGCTCCATCCGAGCAGCCTGCCGGAGGGTGCCTCCCCGCCGCCGCCGCCCCTCCCGCCGCCCCGGTCCCCCTCCAGCGCGACCCCCACCCTAGCAGCCCAGGCGCTGACCACCTGGGCAAATACCTCTAGCCATGACCCTGGTCTGTCACCGCCTAGGATCTCCCGGGAAACGCAGCTTTCGAAAAAAGTTGCAACAACTGTAGCCAACTGCTCCACAGAGCACCGGCTGCTGCCCTGATTGGCGCGGTCGCCCGCCTCTCCCCTTGCTGCGCGTCGTGATAGGCGAATACGAGGAAAGCCCGCCTTTCTCCCCGCCTCCCCGGCTGGGGGCGGGGTGAGCGGCCGCACTTTCTACAAACGCTTTCGGGACAGGTCCCGGAGGAGGAGGTGGGGGGGGGGGGGTTTAAATTTTACCGTCTGCCTGCGCTGATTGGCTGCGTTGGAGGGACACCCGCGCTGCCATTGGAGGCCCCAAACCCCGCCCTCTCACGGTGCTGAAACTCTGCCTCTGGAGGTTTAGTCACGTGGCTGGAGGACCCGGCTCGGAGTGGACTCCCGCGACTTCCGCTTTTTTCTCCAACTTGACCAGAACCCAACTTTGACCTGCTGCGTCCCCATATGACCTGGGAAGCCTGACTCCCAGCAGTTGAGCATCTCCAGCAGCTTGACCTCTTCCAGCAGTTCAATCCATTCCTTCCTAGGTTCGAAAGGCTTACTGGAACAGCCTATTATGCCATTACTGTCAAAACCCGCTGGCCTGGCTCCGACCCGCTAACCCAGTCAGTGGGTAAGCCTAAACCTCAGCGAGCCGTAGCCCACCTATGATGCCTACCTGTCACAGATGGGGAAACAGGACCAGAAGGAACAGCTAATTTCCTTGTTGCCCATGGTCACCCAGCAGTTTAATTGCAGGGCCTGGATCAATCTTTTGGCTACCAGGTCACTGGATGATTACCTGAACCCCAGGGAAACAATCCTGCAGTGTTCCCCACCCAGGGGAGCCTCCCTCGCTTTGGTCCCAGAGAAGCACAGGTGTCCCGGATATTTTCTTTAAACGCAGGGAAGGTATCCAGTTGCAGCTGTTCCCTTGGGGTCCCTTCTGGGGATGTTGGCAGATGTCACCTATTCATCTATTCTCCCTTTGGTGCCCAAGAAGGTTTTGGAGACCTCGACATTTCTCAAAGAGCCCAGCATGTAGGAAAGCAAAGTAGGGTGATGCGTTTGAAAGCGCCGGGGAAAGGGGCCACTGAAGTGCTGTTCCGTGCTGGTGTATCATTTCAGCTGTCTGGCCCTCAACACCCCTAGCTGTCAAATGATTTTGGAGTTGGGTAAAGGGTGATCTTTAAGGTTTCTTCCAGCTTCCACGAATATAGAGAGGTCCTTACTTTCCCTAAAATTCATCAATTCAACATTTCCTTGAACTGTATACCTGGCATTATCTGATCCCCTGAGGATAACACAGTGGCAAATAAGACACACACCCATATTTTTTTAGGGAAGAAATGAATAAGAAACCACTTGAAAATATTTTATTTATTTATTTTTAGAGAGATGGGGAGAGAGAAAGAGGGAGAGAAACATCAATGTGTGGTTGCCTCTCGTGCACCCCCAACTGGAAACCTGGCCCACAAAACCCAAGCATGTGCCCTGACTGAGAATTGAACCAGTGACCTTTCAGTTCACAGGCCAGCACTCAGTCCACTGAGCCACACCAGCCAGAGTGAGAAACCACTTTTTAAAAGATAATATTACATAGGGATTAATGCCATAAGTAAAATGAAAATGGGTAATTTCACAGAGCATGAGTGGGGAAAGAGAGGGTGGCTTCTTTAGTTTGGTGAAGAGAGAGAAATTCTGAATTGGTGGCTTTAAATCATACCCTAAATAGGTAAGATCCACGGGGAAAGGTACTTCTAAGCAGAGGGAAGAGCAAGTGCAAATGCCTGGACATGGGAATGAGCTGGGCGTGCCTGGGAGAGCAAAGCTCCAGTGTGATTGGAATTGAGAATGTGATTCGGAGCAGGGAGGGGATCGGGCTGAAAGGCAGGTAGCTGGATGACAGAGGCCCTTGATGATGGCGCTGCCCTCTGTCCAAAGCCACTGTTCTCTCACCTGCTCTGCGAATTGGTCTTCAATTTTGAAACTTGATGTTATTCACTGCTAAATAGCTACCATGTCAAACTGCTACATCCATGTATGCTTTATTTTTACTTATTTTTAGTTTTTTTTTAAGTTTTTATTTATTTTTAGAGAGAGGGGAAGGGAGGGAGAAAGAAAGAGAGAGAAACATCAACATTTATTTGCGTCTCACGGACCCCCCACTGGGGACATGGCCTGCAACCCAGGCGTGTGCCCTGACTGGGAATCCGACCGGGAATCCAACCAGCAACCCTTTGGTTTGTAGGCCAGTGCTCAATCCACTGAGCCACACCAGCCAGGGCTATTTTTAGTTTTTAATTGAGTTTGGGAGAAACATGTATTTGTTGTTCCACTCATTTATGCATTCAGTGGTTGCGTCTTGTATGTGCCCTGACTGGGCATGGAACCTGCAACCTTGGCAGTTCAACCTTGGTGTATCATGGCGACGTTCTAACCCACTGAGCTACCCAGCCGGGGCCTGGAAACTTCTACTTCATGCTCTTGGGACCCCTGAGCCACCATTTAAGAACCACGGAGAGGCCGCTGGGGATACCACACGTAGAGAGAGAAATACAGCTGTCCTAGCATTCCTGCAGAGCCCAGCTCACAGCTGATCCACCAGCTGGTTATAGTCACACAAGTGATCATTAGCAAGACCAGCAGCACTGTTCAGCTGGCAGGATCATGAGAAATAAGAAAATGTTGTGTTAAGTCATTACATTAGGGGGTCGTTTATGTTACACAGCAATAGGTAAGCATATTCCCCCCACCTAAAGTCAAGGGCACTGCCTCGTGTGCAGTCCTGTTTGTCTTCCTGAAGTCATGATTTCAGTTAATGGCACTAAAGCCACAGAGATGTCACCCTCTAATCCTTCCTCCCCCCACTCCTATCCAACCAGCCGCTGTGTCGTGCTGGCTTGACTGTCTAAATATGTCTTGAATCTACCCTCTCCTATTGCTCAACGGCTTTGCTCCCGCTCAGGTTCTGTCGCAACTTCTCTCCACCCGTCCGTCGTCATACCTGCGGCCCGGTTCTCGGATCTGCTCCACTGCTCCCGGCCGTCCTCGCACAACACCCACCCACCCACGGCAGGGCCCTGCGGCCTGAAGAAGGAAGCCAAACCCACCTAGGAAAGGCTCTCCCAGAACGGCCTTCGCCTACTTTTGCAAATCTACTGATAACTACTTTTGACTTGCTACGTCAGTCAAGGTTCAGATGGGAGACAGAAACCACACCGGTTATTTAATGTGGATAACTAAGTACAAGAAATTGTTAACTGCGTATCAACTGGTTAACTAGGTAGCAGACAGGTATAGAGAAAACCCGAAGGCATCCCAGAGGTAGCATCAACAGGAAGCAGCTCTCACCACTGCGGCTCAGGGAACAGAGGGAAGGGTTGGTGTGATTTTCACTCAGCAGTCACACCAACCCAACTTCACGGAGGGGGCTCTCGCTAGTCCTCCCGTCTGGGAGGCTGCTGCTCTGGGCAGGAAACAGCTGTCAGGGGCAGTGTTGCTGGGATAACGCTGGCAGGAAACTTCTCGCCCTGCAGCCCAGCCCTGAAGTGTCCCTGGAGCACTCCCTGTGGCAGGAGTGACCCCTGAGACTGCTGGAGGGGCAGAACCGTGGTTGTACTGTGCACCACAGAGCCAGGCTGGAGGCGGAGGTGGGGAGCGGAGAAACTGCGTCTGTCTGGGTGACTGCCACCCCTCCTGCTTTGCAAGTGCTGTTTCCTCTCCCAGGCATGCAGGTGCTGCTTCTCTCCGCCAGGTGCACACCTACTTGCCTACTTTTCAGCTCTGTCCTCACGCTCTCAAGGAAGCCTTCCTTGATTCCTTGATGAGGTCAAGCGCCTTTGTGATGGCTCTGTTGGTGTCTCTGTCCCACCGTCAGTTCCAGGGTTAGACTTCGGGGAATGTTTTGGGTAATGCCCACTAGACTGTAAAGGCAGTAACCTCAAGGACCAGGAGTATCCACTGCCACCTCCTTGATTTGGTTTTCCTATACTTGTGTTCCTAACCTCTAATGTAGTCGCTGGCACAGAGCAGAGGCTCGCTAAACATTTGTTGAATGGAGTGAGGAGTGCAGGTGTCCATGTCCGTGGGTGAGGCAGTCAACACCACACCTGCACAGGGGGATTTCCCTGAACTGCTTTCAGTCGTGTCTCAGTTCCCACCGCGACACAACTTCTTGTGCACACAAATGTTATGCACAAATGTAACAGTTGTATTATAAATGTCCACTGACACGCCACTCTTTTATGTCGGTTCAAAGTAAAACTTATGCACAGGTGGTCGCAAGGATCTGGCTTGGATGCTTAGAAAGTAATGCAAAGGGTGTGAGTCTCTAGCCAGACCTCTGCTTTCGGGATCCAGCATTCACGCAGTCCTCGTGTGCAACCACGGCGTGGGAGCCGCTCCGGCGCCGAACTGTTCCAACGGGCCCAGAAGACGCTGGTGCATTAACTACAGTGTCTCAGATTGCCTTAGATTTCTTTGCTGCGTCCTTCCGTAATTTTTTCCTCCTTTCACAACGTGACAGGTTTGTAATTGTTGTCACCTACACTACTCCATAAACTAGTCTAGAGGATAGCAGTGAACACCACAGAAGGAGGTCTTGTTCTTAGGGAACTATTTTTACCTTTGTGGATTTTCGTGTGTGTGAGAAATAAATTAAATAATGGAAGTAAAGTTATTAGCAATTAGTTTATCTATGTGGGTACACATGTACGATACGTATTTATGTCTATAAACGTTAGGTTGGAAGGTTCATAATCATTCCGGCCGTGACTACTCCCCGCCCCGTTCGTCCTGAGCTCCCACCTTAACCTCCAAGCGTCCCAACGCCTCGGTGTCCTTTCAACAAGGCGAGTGCGACGCGCCGCCAGTAGGGGGCAAGAATTAACCAGGCATGCCCATCACCTAAGCAACGGAGTCAAACAGCATTCTCAGAATGACTCTACAAAAGGGTTACCAAGAAGTAAAAGTGTTTATTCTGTTAGGTCGTTATAAGAAAGCGAGAGGTGGTAGCGACAAACTAGAGGCGTGGGGTCAAGGGACTCTGCAGCAATCACTAAGGGCAACAGTTTCTTCGGGTTACCGGGTGTATGTGCGGCAGAATGTGGGGCTGACGGTGCTCACACTCCTTAGGATACGATCATGGTAGTCGCCTTCCGAACGGCCCCGAGCTCCTTGCGGTTTCATCCTGAATAAAGTGCTTTGAACCATCGACCTAGCAATGCATATGCGAACATGTTTTTCTAGGGCTGACTACGTAATGAAGAGTTTTCCAAAGTAACAGAGAAGCCAGGAAGTTACTTCCCGGGCCGAAGACACACACCAAAGGGGATTCGAAAATAGCTTCGGGCCCCTCCTTAGCCCGACTTTGAAGGCAGGTGCGGAACGCATGCGCCCGGCCCACACGCGGGCCTGCGCGTGGCACCCACAGCTCGGACCTTCTTCCCGACAGCCAGCGGGGTAGAAAGGGAGGGGAAACGGAATTCTCGCGAGGTCTTTCGAGCGCCGGCGGAAGCAGTAGACACGTGACTCTCCTCAGCGGCCTTCGCCTTCCCCCTCCCCCTTCTCGGAAACCCGGCCCCCTCACCCTCTCCCACCCTGGAGCCGCAGTAATGGACCGTTTGGGTTCCGGAATTTCCTTGGATCCAACCACTGGTACCAGGGCGACGGGAGCCGGCGGAGTCCGTGTTTGGCGGCGAAGGCAGGGGGCGGTCAAGATGGGGGGGGTAAATCATCTCCCTTCGCCTAGGAGGGAGGCGGGGCGGAGAGGGGCGCGGGGGAGCGAGGTGGGGGAGGGAGGAAGTCACGTGGGGCGCGCGGCGCGCGCTGCGCCTCATCCGTCGCCCCACCCCCTCCGCTCCTGGCGGGGCGGGGGGCTGGGGGGAGGGGCGTCAAGATGGCGGCGGGGAGGTAGGCAGAGCCGGACGCCGCTGCTGCCGCCGCCACCGCCGCCTCCGCCGCCTCCGCTCCTGTCGCCCGTGGTTCTTCAAGCTCTCGCCGCCCGGGAGAAGCTGTACCGGCGTCGCATCCCGCGGGGAAAGTAAGTCCTCTCCTGAACCCTCTTCTGCTTCTGCACTCGCTCTCCCGGACAGCCTCCCACTCCCACCCTCCTTAGGGAGCTGTGCGGGGCCGGGCTGGGGGGGGGGCCGCCACCTCACCCCGGTTTGGGGCCTCCCTCGCCGCTCCCTCAGCTGCTCGTCCCGGGAGCCTCGGGGTCACGGTCCCGGCGGCTGCCCCGCCGCGCTCGCTTCCTTCGCCCGTCAGCGCCGGGCCCTGTGGTCGCCGCGCGTGGGGCTGACGGGTCCCCGCTGTCCCGGGCCGGAGGCACCCCCTTTGGGCGGGGAGGCAGGGTGTGCGCACCCCGGCTCAGGCTCCACTTGGGTCCTCTCTCTTCCTTGTCCCGTCCGACACGGGGTCTGCGAGGTCCCGGACCCGCAGGAAAGTGAGCTCCGCGATCCTTCAGAAGTCCTGCTGCCGGAGGATCGCTCCCGGTTTAGGGCGAGTGCGGGAGGAGACAGGGACCCCCCAAGTCTGGATCCCGCGCCGGCAGTTTGTGGTCACCTGGCCCCCGGGGTTGGGGGGAAGGTACGGGGGACACGTGGGGACCCCTTTCACGCCTCACCCGGTCTTGAGGGCAGTTTTGCTTCCAGCGAGCTCTCTCGTCTCCCGACCCGTAGCATCTATGTGCAGGGGAAGGGCGCTTCGGGTTTGCTTACTTCGAGAGTGCTGGGCGTAACTAGAACCCAAAGTTCCCCAAAGCAGCGTGTGCGGGTGGTTTCCCAGAAGTGGTTTGGGGTCGGTTTAACCGCTGAGGGGCTGTGGATGTTCCCGAGCCTGCGATTGTTTCTTTCCTGGCCGTGCAGCCCCTCCCCTTTCCACCCCGGCTTTGTGCTTCTGTTTGGGGAATGTTTGCGGACCACTAACTTGATCCTCGCCCAGAGAAGCTCTTTTCATGGGCGTGCTCCGTTTACTGTGGGCGGCTTTTGTTTTGGGGAGTCGCTGGTGGAGAAACGTGGGAAACGAACTGGCGAGAAAATGGGAGTCCAGGAAAGCAACGTTTTTATCCATTGAATTGCGCAGCCAATTGTAACACCACCCGGAAGTTTGTACTGAACACGTGTTGATGAGGGAAGGTGGAAAACTGGGTCCCCTTTGACCTTTGAAAGTTGATTATTGGCAGTTTATGTTCAGTTAAATGTTTCGTACTCCAGACGATCGGAGTTAGAGACTGAATGGGGCCGCTGACGGGGTCGCCGGGAGGGCGCTGCGCGCTGTCAAAGTCAGAGCTGCCCAGAGCTGTAGCCCGGACTCTGCAGACGCGCAAGGCCAACTAAGAGAGGGGAGGGCCCGCGTTCTTTCCAAGTTGTTCTCGGCAGATCTGAACCGGTGGCCAGCAGAACTAGTTTTCGTAAGCTGCGGAGGAAACCATCGTTCCACAACAGATAGTTGGTACAGCATTTCTAGGATAAAATGCAGGATTTGGTACTAATGCCTGGAGTGGGGCGTTAGTTTTGTAAGCAAGGGAATGCTGTATTTTCGTGTTTAAAAAGGTTTCCGAATTGTACCTCACCAAAGGTAAGATACTACTTTTTTCTCTGGCTTTTGCTTTTTATCTCCCAGTCTAACTTTATGCCACGTGATTCTCGTCACAGTTGTAAGTTTTGCATTAGTTGCTGGCTAAGCCTTGAAAAGAGAGGCTCAGTGGCTTGCAGTTCTTTCACTCATTCATGGATGTTGTTATGTCAGGCAGTTTTGCACGTACTTTTATTTTTTAAAAGACTTTATTTTTAGAGAGAGGGAGAGACATCAGTGTGAGAGAGAAACATCAATTAGTCGCCTCTCAAACCCGTCCTGACTTAGGGCGGAACCTGCAGACCAGGCTTGTGCCCTGACCAGGGATCAGTGGGCAGTCTTTGCTTTGTGGGACATGCACCCAGTCAGGGCTTCGTGCATTAAAAAAAATTAATCTACTGATTTTTGGCGAGAGACAGTCATCGATTTGTTCTTCCACTTATGCGTTCATTGGCCGATTCTTGTATGCACCCGGACTGGGATCTAACCTGCAGCCCTGGCTGTTGGGTTCATGCTCTATTAAACAGCTGAGCCACCCAGCTAAGGCCAGTTGTACGTGTTTCAAAGGGTTTGCCGAAATCACTATTTAACACGGGCAGCGGGCAGCATGGAGATTCTCTTACCTGCTTTTTAAAAAATGATTCATGGTCCTGGCGGGATAACTCCATTAGTTAGAGCGTTGTTCTGGTACACTGAGGTTGCAAGTTATATCCCCGGTCAAGGCCCAAACAAGAAGCAACCAATGAATGTGTAAGTGAGTAGAACAACAGATTAATGTTTCTCTCTCTTTACCTCCGCCTCCTTCCCCCTTCCTTCCAAAAAATCAATAAAAAAATTTTAAAAGATTTGCCTAAAGCTGCAGATACGTGTTGCCATTTCTCAGTGTCTAGACTGAGCTTTGATTTCAGACCTGCCACCTGGGAAGGACGTGCACGCTCAGATCCGAGGAGTCTGACTTTTCGTGCGGCTCTGTGAGTTCCCACGCTTTGCCTGCCAAAAGTAAAGATACTTTTCGAGAGGAATTGCTTTCACATTAAATAGTAAATTAATAACTAAGATGACGTAATCCTAAGGTTTTTGAAGTGTTCTTTGTTTTTTTTAATGCTAATTGACAGATTCACTTTGTGGTTGAATTTTCTGTAGGTAGAAAAGAGAGGCTCTTTAAGAGCAGAACCTATTTTATGAATAAGGTACAGCACAGAACCCATCAGCCCTGACTGGTGTGGCTCAGTGGACTGAGCATCGGCCCATGAACCAAAAGATCGCCGGTTCGGTTCCCAGTCAGGGCACATGCCTGGTTGCGGGCCAGGTCCCCAGTACGGAGTGTGCGAGACAACCACACATTGATAGTTTCTCTCCTAGTGTTTCTCCCTCCTTTTCCCTCTCTCTAAAAATACATAAAATACTTTTTAAAAAACCATCACATTAACTTGTTTATTTAGTTTTGGGGAGGCAGCAAATAGCACAGGGCATTTTCCCCCAAGCCTTCTTATTGCATACTACAGTAAGAAATACGTTTTACATTATGACTTAGTATGTATATGTGCATGGAACTGAAAAACTCATTTCATGAAATAACATCTCTCGCTGCGTGCTGTGCACTAATTTTCTGTTCCTGTGCTGAAATGTTTAGGAATACTGGTTGTGGTTCGCTGAATTGACTGGACAACCCACTGTGTTGTGGCCAGCAGTTTGAAAAATACTGGTATAAGGTTAAGAGTAGAGAATCTCAGAGGGATGTGGTGTCAGACCTTCTCGGGTTTGTAATTCTGCTTCAGTCAGGGCTCTGTTGTTACCTTGCTACCTGTCCTCTCTAGGCCTCAGTTTCTCATCTGTGGCGGGATAATGGGCAGCATCTACCCATGGGCTAGGGTGAGGGTTGAAAGAGAAAGAAGTCCAGCCTTACAGTGACCCTGGAGAAAGCTGCCTGTGTGCGCGTGACGCGGTGATCAGTTTCACTTCCTCACCTGGTCCGTCCGTTTCTTTTGTGAAGAGTTTTGGAAAGGCGTTCATGGTGCGCAGGTCCTCTGTGACCTCTCGCTTCCTGCAGGCTTTGCAATGAGAGTAGGAGGGGGGGCGCTTTGAGCAGTTGCTCCCTTGAAAATTAGGTGTTTAACAAATACAAATTATATCTTTTTAGGCAAACAAAACCCGCTTTGAGAAACTTTATACTGACCCTTTTTCTCACGTTCTTAAACAGCACTCAGTAGACACTTAAGAAATACTTGTCGATGGATTATATGAGCTAAATTTTAAGTGGATCGTTATCCTTCAAATTCCTTTTTTTTTTTTAGGATTTTTATTTATTTTTAGAAAGGGGAAGGGAGGCAGAAAGAGAGGATCTGTTGGTCACCTCTCACACGCCCCTGCCTGGGGACCTAGGCCTGCGTTGTGCCTCACCTGGCAGTCGCACCAGCGACCTTCCAAGGTTTTCAGGCCTGCACTCAATCCATTGAGTTACACTACCAGGGCCTTTCAGATTATTAAACTATACGTCAGTCATCACATCTGGGCTGCGTAAAAGCAAAATTGAAGCTGAATCAAAAATCAGACGTGCTTAGCACTATTAAATAACGAGAAAAAAATGTTTTTGCTATTCTGGCAAAGATACTTACTAAGTGGTATTTTCTGTGCACATTTAAAGGTGTCTGTTATTGTCCCTAAGACACTAACCGATCAAATGAATAAACTGGATGTGTGACACTTTAGGTAAAACAGGAACTAGTATTTTATAGAATTAATGTTAGTTATTGAAAAGATTGCCAACAACTAGTTTGTATTCTGGGAAATACAGTTGCATCAGCAATGTGGAAGAAGCCATTTTTTCGACGTGATGCTGATGTTTATCAAAACTATAGTAGCTAACATTTATTTCAAATAGTACAGCAGTCCTGTGAGGTGGGTTCTGTTTTATTCCCATGGAAGTTGAGGAAACTGACTCACAGAATGTTACTTGATCCTGTTACGCTGCTAGTGGGTGAGGGAGCCGGTATTTGGACCCAGATGCTCTGACTCCACAGACCCCTCAGCCTCTGTGGTGTGCTGCTGCTGCTGCAGACTCGTCCCTTGCATCTCTCTGGCCAGAGCGTGGACCAGAAAGACCTGTGTCAGGTCTCAACAAGAGAAACCTTGTCCCCGCCGGTAGGTTTCGGTGGTGTTCTTCTCGGTGGGAACTGAATCCTTTCATTCTTCCGATTGGCTGTTGTTTCCTGGGGATTCTCTGCCTGCCAAGGATGGCTCTTAGTTTCTGTCTACTCCTGTGTCCTTCTTTCTTACTTGTCTTTGTTGCTTTCATAGTGTAGTGTTTTGAAATAGGTGATATTTTCAAATGTGTTTGTGATAAAAATGGAGTCATTTTGCTGTCCTGTGTTTGAGATGCCATAGAATCACTGCTGTTAGTAACTTTTGAGTTTGTTAGATTGCTACATGTCGACTGTCATCTGAGGTCTGTGAAGTCCTTTTTGACACATTTTAACACAGTTCTCTTACACCTAACAGTATATGCATTTACATGGACTTGTGCATTTACATGGACTTGTGCATTTATACATGGGTATAGAGTGAGCGTGTTTCCCCTTGGGAGTAAATCCTGCTTATTTGTAGACTCAGGAGGAGAACACTGGGTGGGTAGTGTCACCTTTCCAGGGCTCTCTCAGCCGGGGCGAGTCTGTGATAATTTCAAAACGGGAATATGATTGAACGTGATGAGTTTTGCTTAATGGAGTTAGAGGTTCCTTCTCTACCCCTTTACTCGCCAGTGCAAAAAAGTGCAGCTGGAGAATTTGTACCCTCTTGGCTAGGAGAGAAGGTGTCCCTAGATTCTGTTCACATGTAAAATGGATGTGAAGTGAGAATGTCTTTTATCGATAGCTTGGAAAAGAAAACGTCATTTACAGGTGGTGTCAATATGAGGCCACTGCTCAGATCAGAGGTCTCAGGTCGTGGCTCCTGTGAGTGAATTTAACTGAACTGGTGCCATCATTTCCGGTCTGAACACCAATGAGTTTCTCCCCCAAATCCCTCCCTTCCGTGAAAATACATACTTTTTTAATTATATGTTGTCAACGTGTGAAAGACTCTCAACTAACATAAGCAGGGCTGAACTGGTGAGCAATTTCGAATTTTACTTTTCATGACAATTTGGTATACTCTACAGGTAGTCTTAGGGTTTGGGTTTTTTTTAAGATTTTATTTTTATTTACTTTTGAGAGCAAGGAAGGGAGAGAGAATGAGAGGGAGAGAAACATCAATGTGTGAGAGAGACATCAATTGGTTGCCTTCTGCACGCCCCCAACTGGGGACCTGGCCCGCAACTCAGGCATGTGCCCTGACTGGGAATCAAAACAGAGACTTTTATATTTACAGGCTGGTGGTCAGTCCACTGAGCCACACCAGCTAGGGCAAAGATATTTTTGTACTTTCAATGCTCATTGTTTAAAAAGTATATTTCAAGCCCTGGCGGTTGTAGCTCAGTGGATTGAGCGCAGGCTGCGAATCAGGCATCGCAGGTTCGATTCCCAGTCAGGGCGCATGCCTGGGTTGCAGGCCATGTCCCCCATCAACCGCACATTGATGTTTCTCTCTCTCTCTCTCTCTCTCTCTCTCTTTCTCCCTCCTTCCCTCTCTAAAAATAAATAAATAAAATCTTTTAAAAAAAGTATATTTCAGAAAGCTCTCAGGAATTCAGTAACAGTTTTCAGTGAATTTTTTTTTGTTTCAGTAGTAATGTTTCTATACTTTTGAGTATAAACAGACAAGGCTTGGTGCGTATCTGATGAATTAATGGGCCCTGGGACCTCCAAGCATTCTGTGGTCTGTAGTTTACCAGTCACTGGGTTAAAACAATGTGCTTTTGTTTCGAATGTAAGTAAACTTTTCAGAGGATGACATTTTGATAGTCTCAAGTTCTATTAATGTAGGTCAAGATTAGCCAGAGCAAGTGGGCCAAGACCCCTGTTCCCGTGGGTCCTGATGAGCCACTGTATGGGTTGAAATTGTTTCTGGAGCGTTGCTGAAGCTCTCGTGGTGCATATTTTTACTGTGTACTCAGACAATTTGTAAAGTATGGTCAGTTATGTCTGTGTCAGAAAAATGGATTAACGTTATTTTAAGTCCCTCTGGGGACATTCCTTCTGTTTGTCTCTGATGGTCAGTCTTTCGTCCTGGTGTCCAGGACTCCATCCTCTTCCAGTTTTAAGTGTTGAAACTTCAGGGTTACCAACATTGACTTCTTAAACTTTTTAAAAAATTGTCACCTTAAAAAAAAAAATCAAAATCCAGCCCTGGCTGGTGTAGCTCAGTGGATTGAGCGTGGGCTGCAAACCAGGCATCGCAGGTTTGATTCCCAGTCAGGGCACATGCCTAGGTTGCAGGCCACGGCCCCCAGCAACTACACATTGATGTTTCTCTCTCTCTCTCTCTCTCTTTCTCCCTCCCTTCCCTCTCTAAAAATAAATAAATAAAAATTTTTAAAAAACCCATAGTTCTCTCTTAAAAAAAAAAATCAAAATCCTTACAGATTTTTAGAGAGAAAGGAAGGGGGGGGGAGAGAAACATCAGTGTGAGAGAGAGAGACAGTGATTGATTGCTTCCCTTACGCTCCCTGACCTGGGATCGAACTCGCAACCTTTCCATGCTCCAACCAACTGAGCCACCTGGCAAGGCCAGCATTGACTTCTTGATCTAAGCATTGAAAAGAGAACAGATGGGCTTTGAACCATCTAGATGCGGGCGGGTGACACTGGCCAGGGAATTTAAGTTTTCTGAGCCTCGATGTTTTATCTCGCTTTGGATTGTGCTCGTGAGACGTGCATGAAGAGCCTGACACCTGTGTCAGGCTTGTGCGAGACGCCTCGTCACTGCCCGCTTCCTCTCCTCCCACCCTCCTGCTCCAGCCCTGGTCCTCCTTGGACTCCTTTCCCTTTCCCTGGTGAGTCTTTGGGCTCTCTGGCCTTCCGCCCATCCTTGGAGCAGTGGGTCTGCCTTTAGGTTCAATTCTGGATGTCTGCAGTTTTCTGCCTGAAATTCATTCATATGTCCGTCATAACTTTTTTCTGCGTGATACACAAGCATGTGTGACATGGATCTACCTAGTGAAGGATTTCTCGGTTAAATATTATGATTTTATCTAATACCACAGTCCTTGCGTGTTGGAGTCATGGCCATGGCGTTCTTGGCCAACACCTTTCTCCTCGTAGGACAGAATGAAACACTGGTGTTTAGTTCTGTTGTATAGTCTGAGAACAAATGGACCAGCTGAAAATCAGTATGTTATTTATATAACGTGAAATTAGTTTTCTGAGAAAAATGACAGATTTCCCATAAGTGCTTTTGTGTATATAAATTGGTTATTTTCAATACATTAAAGAGAAAAGTTAAAATTGAGAAGGCTCTGTTGGGGTTTTCTTCCTTGTTGGTGGCAGAATACTTTGGTCTTGCTCGTAAGAGGACAGCTGGAAAACCCTACTGTAGACGTAGCTGCTTGCTCCTACATGGGCATTTCCCTAAAATCCATATAACCCATCTTTCAGGTCTCCTGGGCTCAACTTTTGATTACTTTTCTAATTGTCCATCAACTCTTTTTTTTAAAAAGTTCTCCCATTTTGAGCTTTTATTTAAATCTGGTTTTAGGGAATCTCCTTTCTGAATACCTGGAAATCCATGCCCCCTCCTTTGTCTTTGCGCCCACCGGTGCAGCGCAGCGGGGCTCCTGGCCTGCCACGGCAGTACCCTGAGGTCCCCCTGCTGCTGGTCCTGAAGAGGGTTAGCGTCACTCACGCCTCCAGGAGAGGAGGTCACCGTCTGGAAAATCCTGGTCCCCCAGGCGATTTCTTCGTTGTGACTCAACTCCAGGGTCATCTGCAGCCTCCCTCCCTAGGAAAAATGCAGAGTTTCCTTCAGTTCCCACACTGTCTTATGGACACACTCCTGCAGTAATTTTTAGACCGTTCTGTCCCTTCTGTCTTAATGTGGATTTGGGGGATCAACAGCTATTTTCATCCTTTTTGCCTGACATGCATCAAGTTCTTTGTAAATAACGAGTGGGTCTGGTAGAAAATGCTGATTTGTATGTAGAAAAGAGGTATTGTCATTTTAAGTTTGTTATGTTAATATTTAATATTTTGTTCTAAAGATGGTGGAGCCAGGGCAAGATTTACTGCTTGCTGCTTTGAGTGAGAGTGGAATTAGTCCCAATGACCTCTTCGATATCGATGGTGGAGATGCCGGGCTTGCAACTCCAACACCCCCCCCTCCAGTCCACCAGGTAAGTCAGAGTTTTCCTAAGCCTCTGAGAAGTAGGGGTTTTCTTCATTTTAATTTGTACTTATAAAAGTAGGTATTATTAAGCTTTAATTTTTAATATGCATATGAAGTTATTTTTAAAGATTTTATTTTTATAGAGAGGGGTAGTGAGGGAAAAAGTAGGAGAAAAACGTCAACATGTGATTGCCTCTTGTGTGCTCCCTACTGGGAACCTGGCCCTCGACCCAGGCATGTGCCCTGAGCGGGAATCAAACCGGCAACCCTTTGGTTTGCAGGCGGGCACTCAGTCCACTGAGCCACACCAGCCAGGGCTCTTTGTTTTAATGAAATAAATACATCTCTTGTTCTTGAAATGGAATTCACTGTGTCATTCTTTATTTTTCTCGATGTTGTTTTCTCTCCAGTCAGTGCCGCTCAGTACGTTAGAGCTAGGTGTGGAGACTGAAGCAGCAGCCCCTGGTAAACAAGAGCCCGAGGCGGCACCTAGTCCGGCACTGTTAAATGTCAGGGTAAGGACCGCTTAGACTGGGCACCCCTGAGGCAGCTTCGGCGCGCGGCGAGAAGATGAGCCCGTGTACGAAGCGGCTTCATCTCAGCAGTTCTGCTCTTCGCCGCTCCCTTCCCAGCACTCGGCTCTCGCCGCCCGCTCTGTAAAGCATTGGTTCTGTTCTTATCATAGTTACATTGTTCAAAAGATAATTCGGACAAAGCCAACATTACTGCAAAGGATACAACATTTATGAAGTAAAAGATTAACTGTACATTATCCCACTGCACTTTCCAATTTTGCTTGTTTCAGCTTTTGTTCATTGGTATATGCAACTTTTTTCTTTTCCTTTTTTTTTGTATTTTATTGATTATGCTATTACAGTTGTCGGTATATATAACTTTTATGTGGTTATAATTGTGCTTTAAATATAGATTTTTCTCTGACTTTACCTTAAATATAGCAGCTATTACTTAAGTCGAGTGGTATAAAATTATTGGACAAACTGGTTAAAATCTGACAACTCGTGGTAAATTACTGTTTCAAGAGTTTTATATAAAACTGATAAATAGTAGCTAGAAGATTCTTGTTATAGGCATCATGGAGAAATAAGGTAGTTTGAGGAGGAGAGGAAGTAGAAAGATACTTAAATTTATAAAAGTATCTCAGTTACCCTGTAGTCGCTTCTGGTCACAGACATCCTGTCACCCTTAAATCTTGACCCTTTTCCGTCTGCGCCCAGCTCCTCCTCTGCCCTGCAGAGACGCGGCGCAGCTCTGTTTTCGGCACAGAGGCAATGCTCGCGTTGCCGCCAGTGTTTGTGATTTACATGGCTGGGTCGTTTGTGCGACGTGGGAATTCAGAATCCTGCCTGACGGTTTCATCTGGTTAACCTTCGGGCAGTCTGTGCGAGCGCCGACAGAGCTGGACGGGAGTCGTGCGGTGCTGGAGGCGGAAAGTGGTCCGCTCAGAGCCTGGCCTCCAGAGGCCTCGGGACTGGCCCGATGTCATTGGCCTCGCGGGGCGGTGCTGGGATCTTATATCCCTCCTGCTCCCGGCCCTCGTGTTCTGGAGGGTCACCACACGTCCCTTGTGGCATTTGCTCACCCCGACAGTTGTGTAAGATGTCACACCACCCCGTCCCTTCCGTCCTCAGAATGGTGCACTTTACCTTGGTAGTTCACTGCGCTCGTATTTAATTAAGGTGAAGTGCCAGCGGTTAGGCAAGAATGAAAGTCTCTTGGATTTTACATGGCGTACTGTGTTTGTGGGTATAGGCTACATATATATGGGAGAACAAAGCGTTTTTCAGTGGTGTGATGCATGTGGTGTTCTTTTCGCCATAGCAGCAGCCTCCATCTACGACAACGTTTGTGCTGAATCAGATAAATCAGCTTCCGACCTTGGGGTCTACCATTGTAATGACTAAAACACCGCCTGTGACAACGAGCAGGCAAACCATCACTCTGACAAAGTTCATCCAGACCACTGCGAACACACGCCCTTCAGTCTCGGCACCAGCAGCACGAAATGCCGTGACCTCCGCACCTCCAAAGGACCAGGTTCAACTGAAGGACCTGCTGAAAAATAACAGTCTGAACGAACTCATGAAACTGAAGCCACCAGCTAATATTGCTCAGCCCGTTGCGACCGCAGCGAGTAAGTCTTTCTGTTCTCAGTGGTGGCTGCCGTCTGCCCGTGGGACTCAGTCTTCGCACAGTTCAGGGGCAGCAAGAGTACAGGAGCCTTGTCAGCATTTAGCTTTGAAACGAAGTGTGGGATTTCCAAGCGGCTTCGTCAGCATCCTGAGGTCTCAGTTTTATGTATTGTGAATAACTGGCGAACGTTTTTCTCAGTCCTTCAAACCAGTGCTTCTCAAACTTTATGTGCCTGTGAATCACTTGGGGATTTTATTCAGGAACAGTCTAGGAGGTCTGGGGTGGGGCCCAGGAGTCTGCATTTCTAACGACTTGTTGGAGGTGCTGTTGCTGGTGGTCCTCGGACCATGCTTGAGGTTCACAGGCTTTTACACTGGCGGTTCGGTACTTTAGCTCAGACCTTCACGGTTTCATGGTTTGCCTGTCATTGGCTTCATTGCTTCTGGGTAGTCGTGTTTTTAGGAAATTCTCTTTCAAAGTGCATACACTCTCTCATTATAAAGTAATACTATGTTTTTTTTTGAAGGGTGAACTCACATAATACTTTTTAATAACAGCTTTATTGTTACCCACTTGTTAAAGTGTACAGTTGAGTGGATTTTTGTGTAGTCACGGAATTGCACGACCATCGCCGCTGGCTGATCCGTAGCGCTTTAAGGACAGGGTCAGACGTGGAGGGGAGAGCGCAGCAGTGGTTTGATCACGCCTTTTTAGGGATTCGTCTATGCGTAAGGGATGTAGATTTTGTGGTTAGTTTTCTTCCCTTGGAGTGTTTTGTTGTTGTTGTTGCTCATTCAACAGGTATTTGTCGAGCACCTGTGTGCCCAGCATGTTCTGGGGTTTGGAGGCTGCGGCCGCGAGGAAGACGGGTCCAGCCTCCGCTGCGTGGAAGACTGGGCGCTGGGGCGGGCACTGTGGAGAGAGCCGGGCAGTGGCCTGGGGGGCAGGGAGCCGTCGCAGTTCCAAGTGCAGCGCTCAGAGGTGGCGTCATATTTAGTACAGTTAGGTCATTTTTAAGGGTAACATAGAATGAGTTTGTCTTTTTTAACTCTGGCTATATCAAGTTTTAGTAATATATTTTTGGAAACTGAAAGATGTGAATTCTTAAGAGGGATATTTTTTCCTTGTCTTCTCCATTGAACTACACGGTCTTTGAGTCCCTGTCGTGGGCTCAGCCGTGATGGGCTCTGCTGGAGATGCTCGTTCTGACCTCAGTTCCACCCTGAGCCGACCTCTCGCATACCGGTGCGCTCCCTCAGGCTCCTGGAGTGGGTGGCGGGCTCTGAGTAGGATAGTTCCTTCTTCCAGACAGCCGCTGTACTTTTCTGATAGGGGGAGGTAAGTTTCCATACCTGCTATAGACCAATATCTAATTCCGTGGCAGAATCGACTGCTTGGCAGTTGAAATATGATTGTGATTACAGAGTAGAGAGTGGGGGGCGTTCTGAAGGAAGGGGTGCAAGAAGTGTTTGTAGGCTGATGTAGCCCTGTCTCCAGTGACAGGCAGTTCGAGTACCAGATGCTCTCATCTTTGTTTGTGGGTCTGCGCTGCTGTGCTCTTTGGCTGTGGTCTCACTCTCAGCGTCATCGTCCTGAACTAAATGACTGTGAGTCGCCTTAACTGTTTTCCGGCTGATGGCTGTTTTCTGCCGTGGGGAGAAGGACTGGGGTCCTGACCCAGCCAAGGTGCAGGGCAGCGTCCGAGGTGGCTCTTGGGAGACTTGGAGGTGATCAACTGCTTTTCGTGATCTTTCCTTGGGATTCGCGAGGAGAAGGACGTGCCTTTCTGGCAGCAGCCCCCGGAGGGTTGCACCCCCTCCTTAATTCAGCCTGAGTTAGAGGAGAGGTGCTCGCGCCCTGAGGAAGGAGCCCCGGCGGGCACAGCGGGACGCGGGGGAGCGCGGAGCTGCCTGCGTGATGGCGGTGGGGCGGCTCGCCCGCACGCAGGGCAGTCGTTCCCAGAGGCGGGACTGCAGGTCGGGGGCGTCCTCGTGGGGGAGCCTGGGAAGCTCGGCCAGACTGGGCGGGGGCTGGGAAGAGGAAGGGAACGCTGAAGATGAGCAGCCGTTTGTGCTGGAGAAGGTCATCCTTTCACTGAAAACGCAGCACGTTAAAGTGCGGGACTGCGGAGAGCACCGGGCTGCACGTTCTCCCCTGTCTCCCTTCTCTGCGCCCTCGCCCCGTCAGAGCCCCAGAGCCCCGGGCCGTTGAGAGCCTGCCTTCGGGCTCCTGTCTGTCTCTCCCATACTCCGTGGCACGGACTGTGCTCCACCGTGACTTCATTGCCTCTGTTCCCAGCGCTCCTCGTTTGTCGACACTTCAATCCTGGTGATTTCGGACTTCCGAGTGGCAGGCCACCAAACACTCCCCATCTGTCGGAAGAACAGACAAGATGCTAACAGTGTCCCTGGTGTGATTTTCACACTGATCTCAAGAACCCTGGGTACCCAGGTGCTTCCGGGACACCTAGAGATGGAGGCTGGGCAGTTACAGAGGCTCTGGGCGCCATGACCAGCAGTTCTGCTTTGGCGCTCACACGAGGGTTTCTAGTCCTGTGCGTAAGGAGAGTGTGCAAAGAAAGGAAAACAGCGCTCCCAGTTGTTTTCTTCCCCTCTGGAAGTAGTTGTTTTGCCTTGAAGTTGATGAGGGCCATCGGGTCTGGTGAGACTGGGTCTGTCTTGGTGAGAGTACCAGGGGTGTGTTTGTTTTCTCTGAACCAGATGAAGTATCTTAAAGTGATGCCAGCTCTTGGCGTTTGTATTGACATGAACTATCAAACAGGTCTGGTTACGGTGTCTTTTTGATAAATGGTTTTCATATTTTCTGTGCACACATTTCCTTTTAAGGTTAATTCTTCCATAATGGTACCTAGCTTTGAGTGTTTTCATTCTTATGCTTAATTTAAGTTAGTGATAAGCAGATTGGTGTTTTTCAGTTTGGGAAGTGGGTAAAGTACTGAATTTTTAAAGAAATTATAGGAAAAGAAATTGGGATTTTTGTTCTAAAATATAAATTAACTCTCTCCTTCAGCTGATGTAAGCAATGGTACAATAAAGAAAGAGTCTTCTAATAAAGAAGTAGCAAGAATATGGATAAATGACATGAAAATGAGGAGTTTTTCCCCGACCACGGTGAGTGTCGAAGCTGTGTCTGTATGTGTGTGTGGTGTGAGAGTACTCGGCTGAGAGAACTCTCAGCAACCCTCAGATGCCCTGGCTGGGTGGCTCAGTTGGCGAGAGCGTCATCCGGACACGCCAGGGTTGCAAGTTCGATCTTCAGTCGGGACACACACAGTGAACATGTGAGTAAGTGGGACACGTCGATGTTTCTGTCTCCGACGCGCTCTGTCAAGTCAGTAAGCAATAAAATAAGACAACCCTGAGAAAACCTTCTTCGGGTGAAGGTAGGGTTCTCAGTTACGTAAACTAAGCTTAAGCCTCGCTGGAATAAACTAATGTATTCTAACCAAGGTGTTTAAAACCAGCAGAATTGACAGGATGGACATAGCATTGTATGCACTACTGACATCTTTTTATTGTGACTGATCTGCACAGGAAAAGCCACAAATGTGGAGTTAAGTATTTGGTAACTGCTCATTTTAGGACTGAACCTGTGTGCACAGCTGCCTACGAGCTGTCAGGTCATATAGTGGTCTGGGTATGAGCAGTTACGTGATGATCTTTTTCTTACGCTTTGGAAACGCTACATGCTTTGAGTCCGTTGATGTGGTATATTGATTCAGTAACTAAGCAGTGTATAACACGGGGTGAGTGTGGTGGGTTTCTACAAGTGTCCTGCATGACTTCCCCTCAAAGAAACATTCCGTTTGACAAACGCATGTTCTAGTAACAAGTTACCCCAGAAGGCACGCGGCGCTGCTCACAGCAAGGGCTGTGCGTCGGAGAAGGACGAGCTCGTCCTGCCTGGGACGCTGCGTGTCACAGAGCAGCTTACTGCTCCGGCGGGCGGTGCTGAGTGCGGAGAGACTCTGAGGGGCATCTCCGGAAGGGAGCTACATTAAAGCATTAGTAGACACGGGGGCGGGGGTGGCCATGTGCTCAGGTGACGTGGAACCCAGACACTTGGTTTGCAGGAAGATGGAGTAGTGGGTTTGGGCTTTTGAGGAGTCCTGAGCTGAGCTGGGAGGACTTTGGACTTGGAGCAGCAGCCCTGGCGTGCGGAGGGACCTGCCAGAGGGCCAGGACAAGGGCGGTGGGCGGGAGGGTGGGGGGGAGGCTGGTGAAGTGCCGCAGAAGGGAAGTGACTCGGGTCTAACCTGGGGCTGGAAGGGGTGAGGGGACAGGAGAGGAGGAAGACAGGGTGAGATGACTGCACGTTACGGTGTCGGAGGGTCGATGGCACTTGGGGCTGGGACACGCATTAGAGGCAGCAGTGCAGCTGTGCCTGAGGCTGTGCTTGGGGACCAGGAGGACGTGTGCTGGCAGTCCCTGGGACGGAACGGTTGTGTGCCAGCAGCTTGCTGGAGAGTGAGAATGCATGTTTCTCCAAGATACGTTGTTTGTAGTCAGTGCTCAGGCTCACAGTCAACCCATGTTTGCCCGTGATCTGCCGCAGTTCTGTGTCGTGCTGGCGGTTAGGGGGCGTCGAACACAGTGCAGACTGGTAGCCTGTGGACCAGGACCGGTGAATACGTGTGTTCTGCTTGGTCTCCACAGTCTTTGAAAATTCTTGAGTTTTTGCTAACACACAAAAGTCTTGATATCTAGGTTCCCTTAAAAAATAGAAGTGCCTGACAGCCGTGGGCCCGCGTTCCCCATCTGGCGAAGCGTGCCCGCAGTTGAGCAGTGAGCATGAGCTTTGTGTATTGGGCGGGTCCAACAGGCTCTGCCATCTCCCTGCCTCCCATGTGTCTCCTTGACCCTGAGCTTGCTGGCAGCTGCCCTTTCGTATCCAGCTGGCTTAGAAATGTTACCAAACGTTTTTGAGATTTTGTGACCCTTTGGTATTACCAGCTTATCTTCTAATTATACTCCTGGTGAAAAATATACAACTTAAAAATTGTATATTTTTTAACTTTAAAAAAAATTTTTTTAAATGCAGGGAGAGAGAAGGGAGAAGGAGAGAGGGGGCTGGTCACTCAACGTGGTGTGTGTCCCCGCTGCGGTGGGGGTGGGGTGGGAAGCCCCGAAAGTAAGGCGTCTGCCCGAGACCGCCCAGTCGGATGAGAGCAGAACTGGGGCTCAGGTCTGTTGCTTTGGCTAGCCCCATGTTGTCTCCCATTTCCGAAGGCGGGTTTCATTTTGGCATGCTTGCTCAGAACATTCGGAGTTGTGTTGCGTTTTTTCCTGTGCACTCTGGAGGTGATACTGATTGGATGTTTATCTCCCACCGCCCTTTCTCCTCCCACATTTATTGAGCATCTGTGTGCCTTCCTGTCTGCTCTAGACTCCATGCAAATGGACAGGTGAAGGGGAGAGAAGAGCTGCCCCTGCCTTCCAGTGCCGCGTTCCCTCCTTTCTCCGGAGGTCCTGCTGGGTTCCCTTCCTCCTCCTGCCTCTTGGGTGCACTGGCCTTCACAGCTGCTTCTCTGTCCCCTGCCTTGAACAAGCCCGTGTTCATAAACAGCTTTCCTGGGGGTCTTACTGGTAGCGAACAGCGGCTCGTTCAGGGTCTGTCGGTCCCCGTACCTCTGCACCCTGTCCCTTCCACGCCCTGGAGAAACAAAGGGAATGCAGGGTTGTGGTGACCCTTTGCTCTGCCTGCTGGGACGGTCTGGGTTCCTCCTGCCTTCTGGGGGTAGTCACTGGTAGCTTCGGCTCACTGTCGGACAGGCCATAGCTTGTAGGGGACCCTGAGTGTGGTGGCGGCTGTGTCTGTGGGGCACAGGAGTCTGCAGTAAACTCTGTCTTCCAGAGGGACCTTCAGACTCCCGAGTTTGCTGGGGCGTTGGCGTTGGGCTCAGAGGGGAAGGAGACAGGTAGAGGTGAACTGAGAAGAGGGTGCGGCCTGACACTTAGACATGCTGCCCCCAGACCCCTCCCTCGTGCTGCCTCGGAGTGGGCTGCGGAGTGAGGGCGAAGGCCTGGTGGTGGGCACAAGGAAAGGAGCCAGCATTTGAGATGGTGGAGGGAAGGCGGAGCCCTGTGGTGACCCCTTTGTGTGTTAGGGGTGCGAGTAGGTCATGGATTGTCTGTGCTCATCGTTGGAGAAGCAGGGAAGCCAGAAGGTGGGACCCCAGTTTCAGGGGCTATAGAAGTGGCATGTCATGCTTCCAGGCCTGAAGATTGTGGGTGTTTTTACAGCAGAGTTTTTCTTTGTTGGCTGGGCCTGCGGTCTCTGGCACTAGAATTGACGATGCTCGCTTTCTGCTGCAGAAGGTTCCTGTTGTGAAAGAGGAAGAAGAGCCAGAGGAGGAAGATGAAGAGGAGATGGGTCACGCGGAAACCTATGCCGAGTACATGCCGATAAAACGTACGTCTGGGGGTTTGTCAGACTGACGAGCGAGGCCCTGGTGCCTCCTGAACTGGACAGCTGCCCCACGCACGGGGGTGTCCGTCGGGGTTTACCAGTGTTGGGCGGGCTCCTGGGGTTTGACGGGCACGTGCTGGGCAACGCTGTAAACTGACATGCTTGAAAATGTCTAAGGGGAGTTTACTGTGGGTTTTTTTCTTTCTCCTACACAGATTTGGAACTTTGTTTTAGGTTGAAGTCTTTTAAAACCCAGAATAAAAGCTTGGGTTTTATTTTGTTTCGAGTGAACTTTGCTCATATTAACAGTGATTGTAAATGTGTGTCTTAGCTTTATGTAGTCCTCAGGGCTTATCTAAGGTGAATCATAAAAACATAACAATCTTAAAAATGAAATGTGCCATTTGAATTCAGTGGTTTACAGTAACATCATTTCTGCCTTTTTTTCCATAATGGCCATGAAAGCCATTTGTATAAAATTTTTCATGGTTTCATTAAATTAACTAATAAGATGGAAAAAAAACTTAGGCCTGGAATTTGTCTTCTGCATACTCTGGGTTTCTATAAAAAGCCACTACTAACACCACTTAAACTAAAGACCTCTGTCTACTAACCGTGTATTGGCTCTAAGAGCTTACACTTTTCTGGTCGTTTATAATGAGTTTAGGTTGTGCTTTCTTCAGAAGAAGAAAGTGTCCCTCCCTTTCCAGTAATAGTCTGTTCACAAAAGCATTGAAATTTTTTCGATGGCCCTTTAAACCAGGGGTCGTCGAAGTAAATCTGAACCATTGACTGTTTGTATAAATAAAGTTTTATTGGAACTCGGCTATCCCTGTTGGTGTGTCTGTGGGCTGTGGCTGCAGCAGCGGTGCTGGCGGGTGCAGGGGAGAGTGGGTGCCCTGCAGAGCTGCAGGTAGCTACTTCCTCGCCTTTTCATGGAAAAGGTTGGCTGGCCTCTATTTTAAATTATGTTCGCTTTATACATTTTTGAGAACTAGTTACTGTTTAATTTTGTAGCCAAAAGTTCTTTTTTTAATTTTTAATACCATACTTTTCTAAAAATCCCCACTCGAAGGTGTGTTACTGGTGTTTTGTGGGAAGAGAGGACAGGGGAGAGAGGGGAACAGACATTGGTCACCTGCCTCCCCCGTGCACACGCTGACGGGAGCAGACCCACAGCCGAGGCCTGAGCCCGATGGGAACGGGGCGTGCAGCCTTTCTGTGTGCGGGCCGCGCTCTCGCCAGCTGAGCTGCCCGGCCAGGGCTCGGTCAGACTTAAACAGTACTCTGCCAGTCGTCAGTGACTTTTCCTGGCGGCCTGGAGTGTGTGGTTCCCTCTTCACTCATGTTTTCTGTCATAGGGAGAGCATGCAGTATCTTAAAGTACAACTGGAAATATTATCTAGAGTAAACATGAAGTATTTTATATTTTAACATTTCGTTTAGTAAAAATCGGCCTGCGTCACCCAGACGCTGTGGTGGAAACTAGTTCTTTGTCCAGCGTCACTCCTCCTGACGTTTGGTACAAGACATCCATCTCCGAGGAGACCATCGACAACGGCTGGCTGTCCGCCCTGCAGCTCGAGGCGATCACGTACGCAGCCCAGGTAGGCGGTGCCCCTCCGTGCTCCTGCTGGTCTCGGTCTCGGTCTCGGTCTCGGTCTTGGTCTGGGTGCGTAGTTGCTTTAGCCCTGAGGTAAGTTCTTGCATGAAAAACCTGTGAATGTGATTTTTGTGGACGTCTCTGTGTTGGAAAATTAAACGGAGGTAGCACGGATGTGGGGAGTCTGCTGCTCGTGGAAATGACAGAGGCTATACGTAACCTTTTGGAATGCACTGGGAGTACGTTTTCCAACGGCAGTGCACATGCCCCTTGACCCAGCAGCTCCGTCGCTGGGGTCCAGCTGTAGCACCCCGGGTGAGAACAAAGCATGCGGGCTGTCGGTGCAGCTTTTCCCCGCGGGGGCCGAAAGCTGGGAAAGATTTGAAAGCTTGCACCCTTGGGGGTGATGGAGTAAACTGGGGTGTTACTGTTGGGTGTTGTGTCCGCTTTCCACACAGTGGTTGGAGTTTTGCTCTGGTGGTTTCTAAAGGGTTTCTGTCATACTCTCTTTGTAAGTTAAATAGTGGCCTAGTAGCCACCCACCCCTGCACACATGTGACATAAGAGTTCATTTTGGGTTGTGCGAGTGCGGGAAAGGGCGCGGAAGAGTGGGCGTCAGCTTGTGGCTGTTAGTTGTTTGGTGCGTGTGAGGGGCGAGACTGAGTGTGTGGTCAGTGGAGAGAGAGTGTCCACACTAAGCCAAACTGTACGCCGTTTATGTCAACGTAGGTCGTGTGAGTGTAACCCCAAAACCGTGTGAGAGAGACTGGTCACCAGAATATTACAAGGATTAGATTAGTTATCAGCTTTTTGCGTTTTTTTTTTTTTTGCAGCAACATGAAACATTCCTACCTAATGGAGATCGTGCTGGCTTCTTAATAGGCGACGGTGCCGGCGTAGGGAAGGGAAGGACGATCGCCGGCATCATCTACGAGAACTATCTGTTGAGCCGGAAGCGGGCGCTGTGGTGAGTGCTGGCGGGGCTGCGGGAGCGTCCCTGCACGCTGGTCTTTTCGGCACTCGGGGCTGGCTTTGCATGCGAGGGGGGACAGAGCAGTGGGACCTGCGTTTGTTTATGCATTTGTTTGTTTATTTTTGTGGCAGGTTCAGTGTTTCAAATGATTTAAAGTACGATGCGGAGAGAGATCTGAGAGATATTGGGGCAAAAAACATTCTGGTCCATTCATTAAATAAGGTATGAAAGTTTTCTGTCAGCTGGGCATTCAATAAATGTTGCCTCATGTGTATGATGTGGGAACAATCCGTTTGTGTGCTGGAGGGTTGTTACAAGGATTCAGTGAGTTATTTCACAGAAAACCTGAGAGTGCTGGCCTCTGGCGATGCGATGCCTGGGGTGACTACATGTCACATACAGTGCCAGGTGGGGTTGTAACAAAATAACCCCAGGTGTATTGTCTCTCTCCTGGGTTTATTCTCCAGTCCTCAGTGTGACTTTGTTACTGTGTTACTGTGTTACTGTGTACGGGTGAAACTCATCACTGCGAAAGGGCAAGGGCGGGATAACCCCGCTGCGGGATAGGCGGCGTGCCTGGTGCAGCATTAGAGGGCGTTAGAGGGCTGGTGCGGAGTGGAGACCGGTGGGGATGCTTGTGCACCCAGTGGGCTTGCGTGTCTGCACCTGCGTGCTTGTTAAGACAGTTCTGTCAAGTGGAAGAAAGTGTGTCTTAGTGTCTAAAGTACAGTTTCATGGGATTAGAATCTTAATTTTTAGTAAATCTTTACTGTTTTCCATCTGTGCACAGTTTGCTGGGGTTACAGGGTAGGATAGACAGACCTGGTTCCTGCAAGTCCCTTCCTTTGGCCCTTTGAAAATACGTAACATAAATCTACTTGCTACGTGAGTTCTAGGTTGGGTCGGTGTTGCCCTGCTTGCCAGGGCTTTTTTGGGGTGAGCGTTCCTGATTGGCCTGATGAGTAAAGTTCTACGTCTTGAATGACGACTAACTGTTCAGAACAAAAGCATGTGACTGGCACCTGAAGTATTTCTGATTTCTGAGTCAGTGTAATGAAGAGGAGGGCACATTAACTATTAATCAATAATTCTTATGTTTCCCTCAGAACTTAATTATAGTGCTTTGTGTATTGTAGTTCAATGCATAAAAAATATTTGTAGACTAAATTTGACCTTTGTAGGGGAGCTTGGTTTGTCATCTGTTTTTGGTGATAGGTTTTTTGGGACCCTGAGGACTGGACCCACGCCCCGTCAGGCTGTGCACATTCGCGTGGGTGCGTGCCTGTGTGCGTACTCAGGTGCGCCAGACGGGCACTCTGTGTGTGGCCCCAGGCAGCCTTGCCGTCCCTGAGCGCCCGCTGCGACCTCCGGCCCTGCTGTGGGGGGGGTGGTGGGGTAAATGTTCCAGAGAGGAAAGTGTATCTCCTAAACTTTTTCTGTTTTCTTTTTTAGTTTAAGTATGGGAAAATTTCTTCTAAACATAATGGGAGTGTGAAAAAGGGTGTTATTTTTGCTACTTACTCTTCCCTCATCGGTGAAAGCCAGTCTGGCGGGAAATATAAAACAAGGTTAAAACAGCTTCTTCACTGGTGCGGTGATGACTTTGATGGCGTCGTATCCTTTGCAAAAAATGTTTGTATGTTTATTAATGACACAAAAGTTAATGTAAGGGCGAACATTTGGCAACCAGGAATCCGAAGTTAAAGAAGTTGCTGGGGTGCCGGCTTTAATGATTACACAGAGTCCAAGGGCGTCAGAGTGGATTCTGTCCTCTGACTTCAAATGAGGGCCAGTATTTAAGCTCTTGGTGGAGGGAAGTGGCCACAGGTGCGCAGAACGCTGACCGCGGTTCTCCCTCCTGGGGATCCCCACTGCGCATCAGCACGGCAGAGCACTGGAGAGGGAACTGGCCTGAGAGCTTCCGTGGCTCGACTGCCCCAGCACACCTTGCTGTCCTGCAGGGGGACTGCGGGATTTGAAATGCTGGCTACGTGGCCTACTGGTCAGACTCCTGCTGGCAGAGCCTGCCGGAGCTATCTGCGCGGTGGGCCTTGTCCTGCGTTCCGACTGTGAACCGAGTCTGGTTACAACGAACACTGAAGTGTGTAGATGCCTCTGAGACCTCGGGGTGCGGGGTTGAGGAGAGGCACCCAGAGGGCCTCATTGACAGTTGTGACCCTAATGAAAAGGGGACTAGGAATGGAAGCAGGGATGGCAGAGTGTCCTGGTTTGGCAGAGCTGGACCATAGGTACATGGGTATTTTTAAAAATGAGTTAGTGCCCAGGGGCATGTGATCAACTGCAGCCTTTCCCCTGGTGATCTTGAATTTTACCCCAGGGCCATCACCCTGGAAATCTCGGGTATTTCCCAGTGCCTCGGGGAAGTAAAAGTTAACTTCCTGAAAGACTGGAGACACGTGCTACTGATGTGGTCCGTTCCTTAATTCGTCCTTACAGATAGTGTTCGATGAATGCCACAAAGCAAAAAACTTGTGTCCTGTTGGCTCCTCGAAGCCGACCAAGACCGGCCTGGCCGTCCTGGAGCTGCAGAGCAAGCTGCCGAGGGCCCGAGTTGTCTATGCGAGCGCCACTGGTGGGGAGCTGTTTGTTTAAAAGGAATATGCGTAGCTCATCTTTTCAGCTGTAACACGTTTTATTTTGGTGTTTTCCAGGTGCTTCTGAACCACGGAACATGGCCTACATGAACCGCCTTGGAATATGGGGCGAAGGAACTCCGTTCAGAGAGTTCAGCGACTTCATCCAAGCGGTGGAGCGGAGGTAATGCCGCTCACGGCCGTCCTCGGGAGCAGCTCCAGGGACGGGTGCTGCTGGGACCTCCCGCGGCTGTGGAAGCTCTGCTGTGTGTAGTGAGTTACCGTGCGCTTTAATTTCACGCAGAGGCGTGGGCGCCATGGAAATAGTCGCCATGGACATGAAGCTCCGAGGGATGTACATTGCTCGGCAGCTGAGCTTTGCTGGGGTGACCTTCAAGATTGAGGAAGTCCTTCTTTCCCAGAGCTACGTGAAGATGTACAACAAAGCAGTCAAGCTGGTGAGAGTCTCTTTCTTAATTCTTACTATTTTTGACGCGCCCGCTAATGTTCGTTAGTTCTGTTCAGTGTAATGTGGGTCAGCCCACGAGAGTACATTTCTGCTAGAAAACAACAGGTAAATCGCCAGATTCTTATTTTTCTCATATTCAAAGCCTTCTCTTTGCTAATTTATTAAAATAGTCATTGTTTTAGTTGCGTAATTTAAAAAATCACAATGTAATTATTTTCTAAAATACCTACATTAGTTAAGAATTTTGGGACAGCTGTGTGTGAGCATCTTGGAAAAAATTTTTAAAGATCCCAAGTTACTGATTATGCTTCATTCAATTAACGTTAAATAGTCCTGCCCTTAACATTGTTCTGACTGAGTTAGTTTAAACGGCTGTGCACTCGGTCAGAGACGAAACGCCTGAGGGCTGGTTGTGCTTCCTCAGTGGGTCATCGCCAGGGAGCGGTTCCAGCAGGCGGCGGACCTGATTGACGCCGAGCAGCGCATGAAGAAGTCCATGTGGGGGCAGTTCTGGTCGGCGCACCAGCGGTTCTTCAAGTACTTGTGCATAGCCTCCAAGGTGCAGCGGGTCGTGCAGCTGGCTCGCGAGGAAGTCAAGAACGGCAAAGTGAGTCGGCCGCGCGTCGAGAGATTCGTTCTCTGCTTGTGTGTGGGGTTTTTTTAGACTTTTGGGTATTGAGGTTTTCTACTTGTAAAGCCTCTTTCTAAAGGATAGTTGCAAAACTGTTAATGTAGTTAAAACCGTGAAAGGTGGTTTTTAGAGTAGTGGAAGCAGCGCCTGGTCATAGAGTTCTGATAGCTCGAAAATGTGAAGGAGTGAACGTGCTCGTATTGTTTAAGGTTTTATTTACTTATTTTTAGCGAGAGGGGACGGGAGGGAGACAGAGAGGGAGAGAAGCGTCAGCGTGTGGTTGCCTCTCGTGCACCCCCACCAGGGCCCTGGCCCACAGCCCAGGCCAGTGTCCTGACTGGGAATCGAACTGGTGACGCTTTGGTCCGCAGGCGGCACTCAGTCCCCTGAGCCGCACCAGCCAGGGCACGTGACTGTATTTTGGTCACGCACAGATACAACCACTGATAACATGTGGAGAGATGTGTATATAATGTGTGTGACTGATAAGCATTCTTTGGTTGCTTCTTGCATGTGCCAGGACCGGGGATTGAACCCAAAACCTTGGTGTATTGGGTCAACACTCTAACTTAAAGGGAGCTACCTGGCCAGGGCATGGATATGTGTTTCTCAAGGTTTTTTTCTTTTCGATGAGTGTGTCTCCACCTGAAGCGCGCAGACTGGGGCAGGGCTGTAATCACACCCACTGCTGTGACCCTGTCTCCCCAGCTGAGCTTTCACACAGCGT
The DNA here is from genome assembly GCA_004024845.1 of Tonatia bakeri. NCBI lineage: Eukaryota > Metazoa > Chordata > Mammalia > Chiroptera > Phyllostomidae > Tonatia > Tonatia bakeri. Next base: position 57,511 of record PVIA01004713.1, read on the forward strand.
GTGTCTCAGATATACCTGCACTCAGTGTGCACGCATGTACAGTGATGGTTGTTTTTATTTGAAATCTTTTTTTAATATTTAAAATGTCTTTAAACAGCCGCATGCATGTGGTTAACATAAAACTGTGTGCTACTTCCCCCCCAGTGCGTGGTCATCGGCCTGCAGTCGACGGGAGAGGCCCGGACCCTGGAGGCCCTGGAGGAGGGCGGCGGGGAGCTGAACGACTTCGTGTCCACCGCCAGGTGACGTTCCCGCTCCGGGTCCCGCTCCGGGGTCCTCACTCCGTGGTCCTCACTCTGTGGTCTCACTCCGTGGTCCTCAGCCTTTATCCCACGGGCACACAGACTACTTATGGAAATTTTGCAGTGCACCAAAAACTATCGTGCAAGGGGGCACCAAAATAAACCCATAGTTTATTTATAAATAATTGTGCGTGTATTTTAGCACGTTTAAACTTCAGTCACCTTCCCAGTACTCTCCAGTGATACAGTACACCTGCCGAGACTTCCCCCACTGCTTAAAACAGTTTTTGAACTTGTGGATTTTGATGCCTTTTGGTGCTTTGCTGTTTGTTTCACCTCTTCTACACCTCTGAGGACTTTTTCACTGGGGAGGGAAGTTTCTCAGAGTGGGAGGGGTGGACAGGGACGTGGGGCCTGGGGGCATGTTGTTTGTGTTCAGAAACTGCCGAACACTCAGCACAGTGTGGGCGGGTGTGCACACAAGTCACCTACCATGAAATGGGCAGACGTGTTAAAAACAGTCTTCAAAAAAAATTTGCTGAATCCGAATGCAGCCTCTCACAGCAACACCAGCTGGTGCACTGATGCAGATGGGTTCCTAAAACACTCAGCAGGGAAGCCTGTACTACAGGGGACCTGCCCTCCAGAGGACAATTCCAGGATTTTTTTGGGTTCCCCTGTGGTATTTTTTCTTGATCTGACAAAAATAGGTATAATTTTGATTCATTTGTACAGGATAGATATTGTTGTGTCGCCTGTTTTCATATTTCTGTTTGGCAGTCTAAGGGAGGAGTTCATGCCCCTGATGAAATAGTCAGGTGTCGCGTATTTAAACAATGTTTGTGGCACCCTGGTTGAACATCCCTGACTTAGCTTAGTTTAAGTGTTGGCATTCCCTGGAGGCAAAATGTTTGATTCATTGATATCCTCTTTTTAAGTTTTTCTGATGTTTGTTTTTGCCACTCTCTGTGGACACATAGGTGTGTCTGCTGGGAGACCACAGCAGTGCTGAGGTGCGGGGCGTTTTGACTAGTGTCCTCAGGGTCTGCACTGAGGGTGGGTCAGGGTCCGTTCGCCCTGCGCCTCGTGGGCACCTGTGACAGCTGGGCCTAGTGTCCGTGCCAGGGTCCCGTTTCTGCGTTTGGAATCACAGCTTCAGTAAGTGTGAACCGCTAAGAAACAAGTTTAGTCTGCCTCAGCTGAGCGAGCTCTAATCTGCCTGAGCGAGCAGGCAGTCATAAGATAGTAAAAAATTAGTTCTTAAAAAATTTTTTGGTATTGTTTTTCTGTTTGTCTGAGTTGCCCTTTGTAATTCTGGTAGTAAAATTAGCCAAATGATTTTCCACCATACTATGTCTTCCCTTAGGGAATACATTTAAGTGGCTCCATTTAAAATACAAATAAAAAGTGCTTTTAAAAGCAAAACAGGCCCCTGCTAATCTGTGCTATTCTGTACTTGTGTGCCTAGCACCGCCCCACCTAATGTGATAGCCACTAGTCACACGGGGTGACTGAGCCGGTCAGGGGGCTCAGCCACATAAGGGAGAGCTGTGAGTATAAAACGCACACCAGGACTGAAAGACTGCAGGTGAAAGTGTACAGCAGCTCACTGATTACATGCAGAAGTAGTCTGAGTTAAATAGAACATTGTTAAAATCGGTTTCAACAGTTTACTTTTTAATACAGAGCTACTAAAAAGTGCACAGACTGCCTATTTGGCTCAGCTTACATTGTATTGCAATTGGATGGCCTTTTCTTTGAATATTAAAGTTCATTTGAGTTGGATAATCAGTATTTTGTGAGATTGAACAAAGCACTGATTTTTAAGACGTGTTTGTAGTGGGATTTTATACGTAACAAGTTCAAACGGAGTCACTCATGCCCCCCGTCCCCGTGAACAGGGGAGTGCTGCAGTCGCTCATCGAAAAGCACTTCCCCGCGCCGGACCGGAGGAAGCTCTACAGCCTGCTGGGCATCGACCTCGCCGCTCCCAGTAACAGCAGCTCGCCGCGGGACAGTCCTCGCAAGGAGCAGCGAGTGAAGAAGCGCAAAGGTGGGTGGTTGGTCTGTTTGCTTGCGTTGTTGAAAATAGGGTAGATTTGGGCATTTTGAAGATGATTTATTCTGGGACTTGACTGCCTGCCGCGAATCGGTGAGTGGCTGTGTGTTTTCACCATTGCCCAAGTAGTTTTGAATGCACATAAAGCCGTCTTAAATTAGAGCTGGAACTTCGAGTGGTGCAAGGCATGATGTTAAACACTGGCCACATGAGGGGTCCATGTGAAAGAGAAGGTCTAAATTTTTCAGGTTTTTTAAAATTATTTTTTAGAAGACTTACCTATTTTCATAGAGAGGGGAAAGAAGGGAGAAAGAAAGGAGAGAAACATCTGTTGGTTACCTCTCGCTTGCTCCCAGCTGGGACCTGGCCCACAGCCCAGGCGTGTGCCCTGACCCAGAATGGAAGGGGTGACCTGTCAGTTCACAGGGCAGCACTCAGTCCATGGAGCCACACCAGCCACCAGTAGCTTTCAGCGTTATAAACAGGAAGTCAAGGCGCAGGAAGACGGAGAGGTTGCGGAGTTTTCCCTGTTCATACAGCTAGTGGGGGTACGTGGGAACCCAAGTCCGGGCCGTCCTGTTGTCAGACTGCGTTCACGTGTGTCTTCGTATTCTTGTTCAGGGAGGCTGCTGTTAGTCTGTTTCTTCGCTCCCGGGAGTAACTGGCCCACGTTTGCCAGACATTTCACAGCAACACAAACTTGGGTTTGTGTTTAGGTGCTTACTGCATCTAGAAGTTAGTTTTTCAGCCTCTTTCTCTGTTAATGGTGATAACACAGTGAACGTGGTGCTGTGTGCCCTAAACCCCGTGCTCCGTGCTTGAACCTTAGTTCATTCTGGAAGTACATTTTTTACACTTTTCATATGCTCAAAAGTGGGTGGTGGTTATAGTATAACCGGCAATTTTTTTTTTTTAACCTTACTGGCACAAAAAAATAATGTCTTAGGATCAGTGACATCTTAAATTATGTGAACTTTAAAAAAAAAAGACTTTATGTATTTTTAGAGAGATGGGAAGGGAGGGAGGAAGACAGGGAGAGAAACATCAATGTGTGGTTGCCTCTCAGAACCTCCCCTACTGGGCACCTGGCCTGCAGCCCAGGAATGTGCCCTGACTGGGAATTGAACCAGTGACCCTTTGGTTCGCAGGCCAGCACTTAATCCACTGAGCCACACCAGACAGGACTAAAAATGCAGTTTTATACATTTTTTGTGCAGTTGACCCTTGAACAGCAGAAGAATCCAGGTCTCCAACCTCCTGTGCAGTCAAAACCTCTACACCTTTTGAATCCCCCAAAACTTAACTACTAAATAGCCTGTTTTTTTAATTGGGTTTATTGAGGAGACATTGGTTCATAAAATTACAGGTTTCAGGGGTACGATTCTGTACTATAACACATTGTGTGCATATTGTATTGTGTGTCACCACCCCAAGTCAAGTCTTCTGTCGTCACCATTATTCCTGCTTTTATGCTCTCTCACTTCCCCCATCCCCCTTTCCCTCCGGTAACTACCGCACTGTTCTGTCTAGGAGGTCGGTTTGCTCTCCGGTTCTTTGCTTAATCCCTGTGCACACGCCCAGACCCCTCCTCTCTTCCCTCCGTTCGTTGTCAGTCTGTTCTCTGTGTCCTGTTGTTGACCGGAAGCCCCATCAGTGACATAAACAGTCAGTAAACACGTTTTCCATGTTTTGTGTATTATGTACTGCATTCTGACAATAAACTAAGCTAGAGAAAGAAATGTTATTAAAATCATAGGAGAAAATACATTTGCAGTAATTATTGAGAAAAATCTGTGTGTATGTGGGCCCAGGTAGTTCAAACCCATGCTGTTACGGTCAGCTGTATTCCATAAAATCATTTTTTTTTTCCCGAGGTTTTTTCAACACAGGTTTTTTGTTTGTTTTAAATATCCTCACCCAAGGACATATTAATTGATTTTTTTTTTTTTTAAGTATTCTGCAAAACTCTAATTAGTTAGACCTTGTCTCTCAACCTGATAGACAGTTAAATTGTGACAGTGGCAGAGATTCTGATTGTTCGATCTCTTCTGAATTAATTTCGAAACTCGTACACTTGAAGGCAGTTTTGAGTTTGTGTTTATGTCTCTGATTTCTTCTTAAGAATAATTGAACATGACCTAATTTGTATGAAAGTTCAAAAGGTTAGTGCTTATTTGTGAGTTTTATTTGTTGTTACATACGTAAGTGCTTTTCTTCTGCAGGTCTCCTGTGAATCCACTGGTGAGCTCAGTGTAACATCCGGGCTCTCAGAGCGCCGCGCCGGGCTGACTCTCTTGTTTGGGCTTTCGGGCAGGTGAGGAGGCGGCTCGAGAGGCCAAGAGGGCGCGGAAAGTGGGCGGCCTGACTGGCGGCAGCTCCGACGACAGTGCGAGTGAGTCCGACGCCTCGGACCAGGAGGAGAGCGACCGCGAGAGCTCCAAGAACGTGAGCTCTGGGGACGACGACGACTTCAACCCCTTCCGGGACGAGTCCAGTGAGGACGGCGAGGACGGTGAGCTGTCAGCCCGGGAGGTGGGGCCTGGGGGCGGCGTCTTCTGTGGGCCCTGAAATGCTTGTTCCTCCGTGAACTACAAGCTACTGTGCACAGATCCTAGGCTCTGCTCGGCGCAGAGCACTCACCTTGTCTGTCCGCCGGAGGTGTTATTCATGTGAGACGACGGCCTCGGGTTAGTGCAGCGACTTTTACCCTCAGACCACCGAACTGTGTGTCCCTCCCAGCGTGGGGACGGAGTGGACCACGGGAGTTGGCAGCAGTTACAGGTTATCAGCCACCAGTACAGGAAAATCGAGTAGTGGTTTTCCTTTGATGATTCTGTACTTGTTCTAACAAATGATTTGACATAGCTTTTTAAATTTTCAGATCCTTGGTTAATCAGAAAAGACCACAAGAAAAACAAAGATAAAAAAAGAAAGAAAAGTATAGATCCAGATTCCATTCAAAGTGCCTTATTAGCATCAGGTCTTGGCTCAAAACGACCTAGTTTTTCGTCCACACCGGTTATCTCGCCTGCTCCCAACAGCGCGCCAGGTAACCGTGCGCACGCTCCTCTGTCCGCGAGATGTGTTTTTACACAGAATGAGTATTTAAACTCCGTACTGATTTTTAGCAAACGTGTCTTTGTCTAGCTAACAGCAACACCAACAGTAACAGTAGCCTCATAACAAGCCAGGATGCCGTGGAGAGGGCCCAGCAGATGAAGAAGGACCTGCTCGACAAGCTGGAGAAGCTGGCCGAAGACCTGCCCCCCAACACCCTGGACGAGCTTATTGACGACCTTGGCGGCCCCGAGAACGTCGCCGAGGTAAGCGGGCTCAGCGGGGCCGCGTCTGCTCTGCTCATTGTCGCTATTAGCAAAACCCTGTAGAGAGGGCGGTGCTGGGGCATCACGTGACCTGTCTCGTTCGCTCTCGGGTCTCAGTGTCCTTGCTCTAGTCTAGTCCTGGCCCCAGAGCCCTGAGTGTCCGAGTGTCTGCCCGAGACGCTGTCCCTGTGCCTGCACCTGTTTGTCAGGCGGCTTCTGGGGTCGTTGCCACACGTCTGCTGCCTTCACTGGCACTGGAACTTCTCAGAACCGGGGACCGCGTTGCTGTGCCCGTCTCTCATGGTGCCGTGCGCAGGTGCGCGTCGGCCCGTCGGCCTTCTGCCACACTGGGTTCCCCAGTGAGGGGCCTGGGGCCAAGGCTCCGTCACCGTGAGGGTAAGGGGCACTGTCTTTCTGGCTCTGCAGATGACCGGCCGCAAGGGGAGGGTCGTGAGCAATGATGACGGAAGCATATCTTACGAGTCAAGATCTGAACTTGATGTCCCTGTGGAAATACTAAATATCACAGAGAAACAGAGATTTATGGATGGAGATAAGGTATGCTTTTCTGGGATTCCCCCCCCCCTTTTTTTTGGTTGGGTGCTCTTTTTTATTTTTTAAAGATTTTATTTATTTTTAGACAGAGGGGAAGGGAGGGAGAAAGAGGAGGAGAGAGACATCACTGTGTGGTTGCTTCTTCCACGCGCCCCCTGCCCCCGGGGGCCTGGCCTGCGGCCCAGGCACGTGCCCTGACTGGGGATCGAACTGGCGCCCTTTCAGTCCACAGGCCAGCACTCGATCCACTGAGCTCTGCCAGCCAGGGCCCGGACGTTCTTCAATAAGAATATCGCCCATACTTTCAGACGTTAAATTAATCTTTGGAAGGTTCTTTTTCTTTTAATATAAATTATGCCTGTTGAATGTTGTATTCTATATTTTCAAATAATTACACACAATTACTGAACACTTACATAGTTGATTTTCTCCTGACATGAATGTAGTGTTTTGTGCTGTGCACAGAATTAGACGTGGTTCTTGGTCGCTTCGGAGGGCATTGCAATCCTGAGTCCAAGTGTTAGAATGCCGCGTTCTCTCGGGTCACCCCAGGGGCGCCATATGTAATGCCACCCCCGCCTCGTCTGATTCTGAATCTAGATGTGCGTGTGGTATGCCCAGTGCACTAGGGTCCTTTGGCTTAGCTGCTGTTTTTGTTACACTGTCCTGTCGTGTTACGTTCGTTAGCTCTGGGTGACTTGTGGTTAAGACTCTCAGCTCAGTGCTTCCTCCATCTAGTTGGAATAGCTTTGAGTATTTGCTGATGAGATTTTTTAAAAACGGGAAGCCCACTCAGTGCCGTGTCGCAGTCTGAACGGGGCAGAATAAAATCATCTGTGCTTACCCATAGTTTGCATTGTATTTCAGTGGATTTTTCTGCTTTGCACCTAGGAAGTAGATGATAGCGCTGTCAAAATTGTGTTTTAAATATATTTAAAAGCTCGTGTTACGTATTTTACAGGATCTAGGTAGGCATGGTATCTGTTACTTTATGTTCTTGTTTCATGAGTTTGCCCCCTGTGCATTAGGAATTGTATTAATTGGAACTAATTTTGGCTGTTAGGTTCCAGAAAACCCAGTTCTACTGATTTAATCCAGGTAGAAGGCCGTTCTCTCCTGTACATGTCTTCCTGAGTAGGCAGACGGCTGGTCTGGCTGCTTGAAGAGCAGGCCTCTTCTGTCCTGTTCTTTAATGTGTGGGTCGCCGTTTCCAAGTCACCCCCGTATGAGACGGCTGTTTCAGATTCATTCATTACACTTCTGCATCTCAGCCAGCAGGGCGGAGAGGCGAGGAGAAGGGCATGTTGTCGATTTTAAGGATGTTTTCTGGACCTTGTTCACATCACTACAACCTACTGGCTGGCATGTGTCCACCCTCAGCTGCGAGGGAGGCTCGAAATGTAATCCTGATTCTGGGCAACTATTCATTCAGCTAAAATTGGGGGTTTTTAATTTAAGAAGAAGAAGAGAATGGGCAGTGGCGGACCCTCAGTATTCAACCTAAGGACTTTTTTTTAGGGTTCATCCCTGTTTGTCTTTGTTCAGAGATGATCTTTTTCCCTCTTACATTTGATACAGAATATTGCTATCATATCAGAAGCTGCCAGCTCAGGTATTTCGTTACAAGCAGATCGGAGAGCCAAAAACCAAAGGCGAAGAGTCCATATGACCTTGGAGCTGCCCTGGAGTGCCGACAGGGCGATCCAGCAGTTCGGTGAGTCCCTGCAGTGAGTTTCCCAGCGGGCGGTGGAGTCGTTGGGGCAGCGTGTGCACGTCCAAGTCTGTGACTGACGTCAGACGTCCTAAAACTGGACAGATGTAGATTTTGGAGGTGCTTCTGGTGTGGTGTGCATGTACCTCACAGTAGAGAGTTCTTCATGGACTCAGACCTGTGTTTGAAACCGGAAACGAGCAGCAGTGGGCTTTCACAGCGCTTGTGCCATTCCGTCCCAGAACAGGGCTCTCGGGTGCCCTCATCACAGACCCTCACGAGGTGCACTCACGGCCTTTTCAGCCCTGGAGCCTTCTCAGGGGGCCTGGCGCCCATCCCTCCCTCCCGTCTTCATGCTCCTGGTACCCCGTGATCGCACACAGGATTTAGGAGAGTGTCCAGAGTAGCTGTGTCGTCAGCGACACCATGGCTTACCACAGTAGGGTGGCAACAATGCATGCATGTAGCGTTGAACAGTTTTGTGTTTTTCCTCTTGTTTCAGGGTTACCATCTTAGTGTTAAATTCCAGGAATTGACCTCAGAATTCTCTCTAGTGAACACAGGCTGATTTTTTTTAAATGTTGTTACAGGACGAACTCATAGATCAAACCAAGTTACTGCACCCGAATATGTCTTTCTGATTTCTGAATTGGCAGGAGAACAAAGATTTGCATCTATTGTTGCTAAGAGACTTGAGAGTTTGGTGAGTTGTTGAGCCGGGCTGCTGTGTGCGGAGGACGGTGCGCAGGACCTGTCTTCTGTTCTTGACGGGAGATTCTGTGTTTTGATAGGGGGCACTTACTCACGGTGACAGAAGAGCGACAGAATCGAGAGATCTGAGCAGGTTCAACTTTGACAATAAGGTACAGTTCAGGTTTCAGCATCTCCAAAACCGTGCGGGGACCGTTGAAAATTGGAAACTGCCTCCTCAGGGTTTTGCTATAAAATTGTGGTTCCCCACACCCAGTAGGGTAGGGTTTCACTATCAGTTGGGTCTTTAGTGGTCAACCCTGCAGTACAGTCTTACCGCTGTTGGGAAACAGGGATGTAACGCACTTTGTGAATGAGTCAGGTGTGAGTTCCTGGAAGTGAAGGTACCCGCTGACTGTTTGCTGTGTGCAAAGGTGTGAATTAAGCACTCGGGAGTACAAATATGTACAAAGATAATTTAGTCCTGTTGTTTTTGAATCTTTGTTACAGTAATTGTTTTTATACTGTTCAGTTGGTCAGATGATCGAATAGTACCAAATGGTAAAACTGGCTTTGTCTTTGGTTTTGCAGTACGGGAGAAACGCGTTAGAGATTGTCATGAAGTCCATCGTAAACCTAGATTCTCCTATGGTGTCACCACCTCCAGACTACCCTGGAGAGTTCTTTAAAGGTAACTTTTTAAAGTAACCATAACAAAGGACAGTGAGCACTGATAAGGTGGCACTGAAGTTTGTTTGAGCGCGCAGTGCTGCTTCAGTTTGTAGTTTTCTTTGAGCGTCCGTTGCATAAAGTTCAGAAGTTGAAGGTTACTAGACACTTACGTTGACCAATTACAATGTGCAGTACATTCATTAAATTTCATTCAAGTGAAGAGCTTTAGCCCTTGACAGTGTACTGCATATTACGACTAGATTAATAAAGGAAAGTCATTCTTTTAGATAAATTTTCAAAAATTTTTTATTGATTTTGGGGGACAAGAGGGAGCTAGAGAGAAGCATGGATTCCTTGGTCCACTCGTTGATGCATTTGTGGCCTGAATCTTGTGTGTGCCCCGACTGGGAATCAGACCTGCGATGTTGGTGTCTCGTGATGATGCTCTAACCAGTTGAACTCCCCAGCCAGGACTCAGAGTTTTTTCTTTGACTATATTATTTTCCATGCAAGCAGTTGTTAACCTACTTTTGCCTCACCCTCTACTGGTAATTTTTGGGGATAAAATGAGTTCTCAAAAGGAGGAGGTTTTGTAGAGACCTTTGGCTACGTCATGGTCACCCATAGAATCTAAGCAGTTTTGAGTGTGAGCAGAGGGCTAGCTTGCCAAATGAAAGTGTGGATAAGATGTCTCCATGCCTCCTCTTGATTCTCTTCTCTCGCTTATTTCGTAAGACATGGGTATTGTTTGTTAACGCTCCCTAAACTGCTCTCTGAGTAATGGGGTTCCGAAAACGCTGGCTATACACACGGTGCTCTGGGGGGCATTACCTTGTGAATGCTGGTAGGTCATGTTGAGGAAGGAAGCATGTTTCTGTCCTTATTTACACAATTATGTAATTCTGCTACATGTTCAGAATTGTGTAAATTCCACGGGTGACAGCTGTGTAGCCAGGGATCTTCACTGCCAATGAGTGCTTTTGGAAAGATGAGCCATTTTTATGAAATAACAAGGTACATCGTGAGGCTTAAGTCAGATTTTGGAGTGCCTGGAGGCCTTTGGGGACTGCAGGCGGGTTCCATTTAGTTCAACTAATAAGAGCTGTGGAAGATACAATGGCTGTTCTGTTCTTTCTTTTTCTTTTTGTTTTTAGATTTTATTTATTTTAAAAGGAGGGGGAAAGGGAGAGAAGTATCAATCAATTGCCTCTTGAATGCAACCTGTGGGGACATGGCCAGCAGTCAAACCGAGAGAACTTTCAGTTTGCAGGCTGGGGCTCAACCCGCTGAGCCCCTGCTGCAGTGCTGGGCCGTCCGTGCTGGGGCTTGGGCTGCTCCTGGTCCGGTAGCAGCTGACCTGGCCGTCAGGTTTCTGATGGGTTTGTTTTCTTGCAGATGTCCGACAAGGGCTGATAGGGGTCGGCCTGATAAATGTAGAAGACCGCTCGGGAATTCTCACTCTAGACAAAGGTAACGGGACTGGTTTCGCACTTGCACACGGCGGGTGCTGTGTCAGTAAGGCCCGTTTTGTCATTTATGCCTTTGTCAGCCTGAAGGGGAGGCTGAGTCCCTGGTTCTCCATCCCTTGTGACTCAGTGCTCGCTCCCAAAGCAGTCTGAGCCGCTTCTCTCTAGTCTGGTGATTCGAGAGAGATTCAGCTTCCGTCTGAAGAGCGGCAATGCTCACTGCAGGTTGCATATACGATCAGCTGTGATGCTTGTATTTATTTATCGTTCAAAGGTGTTATTTATTTATTTCTAGAGAGGGGAGGGAGGGAGGAGGAGAGGCAGAGAAACATCAATGTGTGTTTGCCTCTCGCACGCCCCCTACTGGGGACCTGGCTCTCAGCCCAGGCATGTGCCCTGACTGGGAATCACTGAGCCCCACCAGCCAGGGCTAATTACATATTTTTTAATAGATCCTATTTATTTATTTTTAGAGAAGGGGAAGGAGGGAGAAAAAGGGATAGAAACATCAATTTGAGAGAGGAACATCAATTGGTTGCCTCTCGCATGCCCTGGACCAGGAACCTGGCCTGCAACACTTGGCTTTCACGAGACGATGCGCAGCCCACTGAGTCATATGGTCAGGGCAGCTGTGAAGCTTTTAAAGAAAGTTCCTTTCAAAGTTCCAGAACGTTCTAATTGTGCAGCCAGAACTGAGCTTCACTGACTTGTAGCGCTCAGAAGTTTACTAGCTAAGACTTAGTGCTGGAGAACAGACGTTTTCATGTCAAATTGTGCCCAGTCACGGGAGTGGAAGGTGCAGAAGCCAGTCGGTCAGACATTTGGAACAAGCGCTGCGGCTGGGCGGGCGGCTAGAGGTGGGCGTGGTCCGCCGCAGCTGTTCCGGGAACAGTGCGCACGTGGGGGTGGGAGACTGCAGAGCAGCGAGCGAGGCTTTGAACTAAGCTCAATGAACGCAGTTTATTGCCAGTCGTGTCCATTAAGCCATTCACGTAACCTTGTCGTTGCAGATTATAACAACATCGGGAAATTCTTAAATAGAATCTTGGGCATGGAGGTGCATCAGCAGAACGCACTCTTCCAATACTTTGCAGACACGCTCACTGCAGTTGTTCAGAACGCCAAGAAAAATGGGAGATACGACATGGGAATCTTAGGTAAGTGGGAAGCTTTTTAACCGTCACGTGTATTCCTGTTAAAATGTTCCCTTTACATTTGTGTATTGCTGCTGCTTCTTCAAGACCTCGGCTCTGGAGACGAGAAGGTGAGGAAAAGTGACGTTAAGAAGTTTCTGACTCCGGGGTACTCGACCTCCGGCCACGTGGAGCTGCACACAGTGAGTCCCACAGTTGGGGGGCGCAGGCGCGGGTCCTCGCTGGGCGCTCACAGAAGGGAGCCAGATTCCAGTGCTGTTTCTCTGACAGATCAGTGTCGAGAGGGGAATGTCCTGGGAGGAAGCCACCAAGATCTGGGCTGAGCTGACAGGACCAGACGACGGCTTTTACTTGTCCCTGCAGGTGAGACCGCCCCTTTGAGGCTGAGTCCTCCAGACACAAGTTTTCACTGCCGACCCTGGGGTTCTTGGCTCATTTTATTCCAGTTTTCCAATTGTGTTTAACTTTCTGTGGTTTGATAATTTATCTCTGTAATTGTGGCTTTTCTGTGTATGTAAACTTCCATTGACTGTTGGAGACATATTGTTAGATACAATTTTTGAGTTATTACACAGTCTTTGTAAACTTGACCCCTTTTTCCATAATGTAGTAATCTTTTTTAGTCCTAGTAATGCTTCATGTCTTAAAGGTTCATTCTCAGTTATTAGTGTATTTACATTCTTTTGTTTATCGTTTGCCTGTGGAAGGGGCCAAGGAGAGGAAAATGGGGGGGGTGTTTACCTTCTGACCTGAGCACGCACGCAGACGCACACATGCATGCCTGGTACAGACCCTGAGTTCCTCTCTGTTCTGTTCTGTTCTGTTCCAGATTTGGGGGGTGGGGGTGGTAATCTCAGCTCTTTATCTGCGTCTTCTGTACTAACACTCCCTGCTCTCCAGGGCACACAGGGCGGTGAAATGCTATGGGTTCTGTAGCACAGTAATCCTGAAAATAAAACTTTTTAATTACTTTTTCCTGCACATTCTCCCATTCTCCTTAAAAATAGCTGTGTCCTCTGTGCATTGTCAGCACACGGCAGTTACGCGGTGCGCCCTTTAGCCTTTGTGTCTCAGCTCTGCAGGGAGTGACTTACGTTTAATGGCCTCTTGCTAGTCCCAGGATGACATTGCCTGTGGTCACCGCGTTTGTGGAGACCTCTTCTGCAGCAGGGTCTCCAGGAGGCCGCCCGTGGGGCCGGGCTCCCTGGCTCTGCAGGCCGGGCTGCGTCTTGGGCCCGAGAGCCAGTTCTGCGGGTCTCCAGTGCGTGCTTCCTCCCCCGGGCTTCCTCGTCAGCGCGCTGCTGCCGGCTTGGACGGGACGTGCCGTCAAGTTTCATGGTGTTCTGACTTGCTTTTCTTCTTCTTTTTTTCTTTTTTAAAGATTTTGTTTATTTTATCTTTAGGCAGAGGGCCAGGGAGGGAGGACCAGAGGGAGAGAAACATCCATGTGTGGTTGCTTCTCATGCCCCCTACTGGGGACCTGGCCGGCCACCGAGGCATGTGCCCAGACTGGGAATCAAACCAGTGACCCTTTGGTTCACAGGCCGGCGCTCAGTCCACTGAGCCACACCAGCCAGGGCTGCTTTTCTTTTTTAATTTAGGTTTTTGTTTGGGGTTTGGCTTTTTTTTTTTTTTTTGGCTTTCATGCCCAAAATGTTCCCTCTTGAAAGTTTTGTGATCTTGCTAGAGTAGAGGCTGCTGTCAGTCATTCTGGGTCAGCATTCCTAAGTGTGTGAAATGCCCTTTAAATATGTGGTTTTAAATTTTCGTGTGAGGAAATTTTCTGAATTCTTTTCTTTGCACAGTTTTTAGTACTCTGTTTCCTTGAATTTCTCCTTTTATCAGGACCTTTTTCTAACCATACATTAGATCTTTGTTTTTAATATCTTATTTTTTCTTATTTTCATCTTTGTCTTTTTAACAGCTTTATTGAGATATAATTCATATGTATACCATACAGTTCATTCATTTACTGTGTAATTATGATTTTTCATGTATTACATTTTTTTTTATGTTGTAAAGTATGTGAGAAATTTGCCTCTTTAACTATGTTGAAGTGGTATTATGTTCACAGTGCGTTGTACAACGATCCCCACTATTTCCAGAACTTTCCGTCATCCCAAAAAGAGTACGCCCATTAAACAATAAGCCCCCCTTCCCCTTTCCCAAGCCCCCAGGAACCTCGAGTCCCCCTGCCGTCTCCGTGCGTCTCCATGTCTGAGCAGAGTCACACCGTCTCTGTCCCTCTGTGTCTTCTCTCGCTCCGCATGGTGGGTTCATGGCTCACCCGCCGTGGCCTGTTGCAGAACTCCGTTTCTTTTTTGCGACTGAGTCACATCCTGGGGTGTGGATAGGCCCCTTGTGTTTCTTATTTGTAAATATTTGCAGAGGGACCCGTTGTAAATGAATACCTGGTGCTTGTCCTGCTCCCCAGTGTAGAGCATCCGCGTGGATGCCGCAGGCAAGACCTGGCCGCAGAGGACCAGCCTGGAGCTGGGGCCTTGCGTGACTCTGAAGAGACAGGGAGGACACTTTTAGGGTTTGCAGTCCGTGTGTGGTGTCTGGTTAGCGTTTTCTCCCCTCGCTCCCTCCCTCATTCCTTCTTTCCCTTTTTTACACTGTTAAACTCCGGAGCCGCAGGCCAGGTTCGGTCCCCAGGCCTGGTTTACTGGTCCCTGACTGAAGTGCAAAAGCTCTTTAACTGGATCTGGTTCCTAGTTGGGTTGGTTTGCTTGAAAATCTTACTGAGATCATTGTGGGTTCACATGAGGTTATAAGTAATACAGAGAAATTCCTTGTGCAACAGTTTCCCTAATGGTGTAACAGCTTACAAAACTATAGTGTAATATCACAGCCAGGATACTGATACAATTTACCAGGTTTTATCCATTATTTTTCCTTTAGATGGAATTTTAATTGGTCCACATAGCCTGTTGGTTTTGCTTTTCATCTGAAAGCATTGCCAGAGTTTAAAACATTGGTAGATTTGACGAACGAGCTGGCTCCCAGCCTTCTTAAGTGAAAGGGTGTGGAGACATCGGCCTCCATTCCTTCCAGCGGGCGGCCTGGGGGGGGGGGGCGGCCCCGGAGGGGGCGCTGCTCCAGGGAGGGGTGGCTCTTTGACGCCGACCCCCACAGCAATAAGGGAACAAGTTCACGGGCTCTCCCCCGTGTGTCAGCACCAGGGGAACTGGGTCCGATCACTGCTCTCTCCTCTGTGTCGTGATGGGGGTGACGACAGCAAGTTGGCGGGACACCGCCCAGTCAGGTCACACTGCTACTTGCCTGAAACATTGTGCTTTCAGTGTAAGCTGATTGAGTGGTTTACATCAGCTGATTAAAAAAATGGAAAACGCAATTTTCACCTGAATCATTTTTTTGTAGACTTTGCAGAATCATATAAATAATGTTTCAGGTCATTTGAACAAGAAAAAGACTAAGGAACAGTGAAAAGTAAAATGTCGAGTCTTTTTATCAGGGTAAGAATGTCCTTACAGCAAAAACGTAGTTGTTCAGCAACATGTTCATGTAGCTGAGAGGCTTAAAGATGCCTTTATGTTGAAACTTTTCTTTTTCCTTCAGTTTTTCTCCAGAGGTTATTGTTAGTCATTGTTTACTGTTCTTTAAAGGAGGCACTAAGTTTCCAGCCATATTTTTCCTTGAATTAAATGCAACTCCCTGTAACTCCTTCCCTGAGGGTCTCTCATGAGTCCGACCTTTGAGACATGTGCACGTACGTTCCCT
Source organism: Tonatia bakeri (assembly GCA_004024845.1). Classification (NCBI taxonomy): domain Eukaryota; kingdom Metazoa; phylum Chordata; class Mammalia; order Chiroptera; family Phyllostomidae; genus Tonatia; species Tonatia bakeri. The sequence goes on from PVIA01004713.1 coordinate 73,127, forward strand.
CGTTCGTCCTGTGCGCCCTCCTCTTCCACGTCTGCGCGCACGCTTCTGCCGTGTGCGGCCAGCACCTGGCTTTTCCGGCGCAGGTCCGCCCTGGACGGGTCGGCAGGTGGCACCTCACCCTGCCCTCGTGGCAACCCTGGGTTGGGTACACCCTATCGGGAGAGGACGTGGGCGATCAAAATCGCTATTTCGGAGATTGTATGTTACTGTGACTATGAAAAAGCTCAGACAGATGGTAGGGGTCAAAGAATTTTCCTCTGCAGACCCTTCGTGCCCACCGTCTGACTCCTGCCTCATGGTCCAGGGCCGTGTGGGCTGTGAGCCTGGCACTCGGGCCCCGGTGCTGTTAGAGCTCACCCGAAACAGCATCCTACAGGCCGTCCGGGCCCTCGGCCTTTGTCGCCGGGCCCCTCGGAATCCCGTCCCAGAGCCCCATCCCAGAGCCTCACTCTGGTACACGGCCGTGGTCGCCATGTCGGTTCTGCGTCATGTGCCCGTGTGTTGGGCATCACAGTGTGTGCTGCGGGTCTGGCACCAGGAACCAGCGGGTCTCACAGTGCACGGTAACCCGTTTTCACGTGTCTCACTTCTGTTAATAGATAAGGAACAACAAGAAAACTGCCATCTTAGTTAAAGAAGTGAACCCCAAAAAGAAGCTTTTCTTAGTTTACAGACCAAATACTGGGAAACAGCTGAAATTAGAAATTTATGGTGATCTAAAGAAGAAATATAAGAAGGTATTTTTCCATTTGTATGCTATGCTATTTATAAGTATTTATTTTATAATAACATCAAAACTATCTTTAGAAGAACTTTGTATTTATATAAAAGTTATTTCATATTCGATTACTGGAAAATTGTTTTCAGAAAAAAAATTTCAAGTTTTGTTATATTAGTATCCCTGTTTTAATGTTATGTACTTTTAAGAAACCTGTAAGATGATTATTTGAAATAGCTTGTGCTGTCAGAAAAAAAAGTTTTCAGTAAATTTAGAAGTTATTATTTATCTTTTTTAAGACTGTATTTATTTTTAGAGGGGATAGCTCAATCTGAATGTAAACTGCAACGGTTTCTAGATGTTTCCCTGATGTCACCGTCAGTTATTTTATTACTGGCGTTGCCTTCCACCGCTATTCTGGCATTGCCACTAGGGGACGATTTTAATTGAGCCAGCTCTTTGAGAAATTGTTCCTGTGGCAGGGCGTGATGAGCCGTCCTCAGCAGGAGTAGCAGGGGCCAGGTTCTGAGTGGATGGGGTTCGAGGCTGGCCTTCCCAGCTGGAGAGGCAGCGGCTTGTGTCCCACCCTCTGATTCCGTGGCCTTGCTTCCTTCCTTTCGCAGGTGGTCTCGGATGATGCCCGGGGTCACTGGCTAGACCAGTACAGCTCATCTGCAGACACGTGTGCTCACGCTTACTGGTTAGTGTTTGGTTTCCCTGTTTCCCGAGCGCCACTGCGATGGCGTGCGGCCCCCTTGCTCTGGAGCGCGCGCTCTGGGTCTGGGCGCACGCGAGCTCGCCGCCCTGCTGCGCGGCTCCCTCCAGCCACCGGCTCGGGCGTGGGCCCCACCTCGGCGGTCTCCTGCTGCCCGGTGCCCTCTGGCCGTGGGTGCTCAAACGTCACTCTCGGTGTCAGGTTTGACTTTTCCCTCCTGCTCTCCATCCTCGTCTTCCTTTATTTTTTTCTTTCCTCTCTCTTTTTTTAAAGCTTTTCTGAGCCCCAAATCAGTTTTTTATTCTGAAGGCTAGGGAGTTCGGGGGAGTCCCCACAGGTGCCTCAAGTAGCTAGCAGTGCCAGAAAGCTGTGCGCTCAGCCCCCGAGGCTGCCCCTGTGGTCTGGGCATCGCCGCGCTCCGTACAGTCTGTCTGTCGGGGCGGGGGCGGGGGCGGGGGCTCTAATGCTCTGAAGCTCTCCACTCTCTTTGGTGTTTTCTTACCCGTTATCTGGTTAGTGGGTGTCCAGCCCACCTTAGGAAAAGTAGTATACAGATGAATTTTAGCTAGGTGTTAATATTATTTGTACTTATTTTTTTACATACATGAAGTTAGATGAATTTGCTTTGATGTGGGCAATATTTTCCTTTTTGTTTTGTGAGTAATTAATACTGTTAGAAATTAGGAAGACTCTTTAAGATAAAATGTTTTAAACGTTAATCTACAAAAACTCTCTCTAAAAATTTGCTTTGAGTTTTAGCAAGAAAAGTGCCCTAACACTGTATATTCATCTTGAGTTAATACTGGAAAGATATTTTTATTGTTGAATTATGAAAGTAACTTTAACCATAAAACTTTGATGTCTTTTTTCAGGTTTCTTTATAAATTTATATGTGCTTTTATTTTTTGGTTTGTTGAAACCTTTTCCACTTGCCTAACACACTATAGAAATAAGTGGCAGGATTTTTTTTTCTTCTAGAATTTTATTTATTTATTTTTAGAGAAGGGGGAAGGAAGGGAGAAAGAGAGGGAGGGAAACCTCAGTGTGTGGAGGAAGTGTTGATCCGTTCCCTCTGGTCTGTGCCCCAGCCAGGAACCAAACCCGAAACCCAGGCAATATGCCTTGACCAGGAATCGAACCAGGTGACGGCTTTGTGGAATAATCCCCAGCTAACTGAGCCGCACTGGCCGGGGTAGCAGGATTGCTCTATAAGTTAGCATTAACGTATGTAGTAATGTCCACAGTAAACTAGTGGGTATTAAAATGGAAAAATGTTCAAATGGATATCAAAATAGGTAAATAAGCCATTTTATAGGTACGCCCCAGAAATAACTAATTTTAAAGATCAGTAGTGACAGCTTACTTTGGAAGTATACTTCGGCATGCCAAAAGGATCGTAATCTAAGAAATGGTCAGCATAGGCAGATGATGTCAGGGCATGTTCTGCTTGGAATTTGGGTAGGCTTTGCAAGTGTTCTGTTTGCATGTGTGTGTGTAAATAATCTCTCCCTCCTCCCCAATCTCTCCTAGGCGTGGCAATTGCAAAAAAGCAAGCCTGGGATTAGTGTGTGAAATAGGCCTTCGCTGCCGCACGTACTATGTGTTGTGTGGCTCGGTACTGAGTGTCTGGACGAAAGTCGAGGGCGTGCTCGCGTCCGTCAGCGGCACAAATGTGAAGATGCAGATAGTCCGGCTGAGGACGGAGGACGGACAGCGGATCGTAGGTAAGTCTAAGGGGTTTTTGGTGTGAGCTCTGGGAAAGGATCTCTCTTTTTTCCTTTCTTTTTTATGTAACTTTTAAAATTTATTGCTTGGGGGCGTGTAGAGAAAGATAGCTGTGGTGTTTGCTTATTCATGCACTCATTGGTTGACTCCCTCATGTGCCCTGACCGGTTCAACCCGCAATCTTGGCGTGTCCGGACACTGACCAACCGAGTGACGCGGGCCAGACCTGCTCTGTCATCTTGGAATCTCACCGTGTCTTCTGGCGTGGGGCAGGGCGCGCTGTGTGCTTTCGCAGTGTTGAGCAGGACTTAACCCTTTGAGCAGACACCGCTGGTTACAGTCCTAGGTGATCTACGCTGCTCTTGCCCCTTGCCTCCCCTTCCTCCCCGCTGGCGTCTGTGCATGCTCCCGGTGTGAAGACTCTGCTCAGCCTTGTGCCCAGGGCCGTCTGTCTGCCGTGTTACGGTTATGGGGCCAGACTGACACTGGAACCACGGTGCAGAGGGTGGACTGGGGCCCTGCAGGGGCAGGGGCTGGCTATTCCCACCACAAGGTCGGTGGTGGGCCTCCTGGGGGGTCTGCCCAGTGCTTGCATGTCTCCCACTAGGCCGTCGCTGTTCCTTGGAGCAGCCTTCCTCTGTGTCGTCAGCTGCAGGTGGGCAGCCCATGGCCGGGGTCAATCCATGAACATTGTTTTGATCCTCAAGTACTTTTGGTTGCAAGATTTCATTTGAATTAGAGACCAACATTTAAAATTCAAAAGCTTGAATTTTTATCTTCTTTAAAAAACACACACTCGACAGCTACTTTGGAACAGTGAAGCCTCTTTGCTCCCACTGGGGAGGGGTTTGAAGTCCCCTAGCCCAGGACCTATGCCACCCGGTTGGCTGACGGGCGTCTGCCTCAGCCGGCACTGGCACAGTTCCATGGGCTCTGCTGGAACGTTGGTGCCTGCTGAAGGAGGCCGCGTTGGCGTGTTTGGGGCGCTGTGAAAGATGAAAGATAGGACGGTACTGAATTTGACTTTCTGTTCCTCCACCAAGAAGATGTAAAGATGCATGCGTATGCTCAGGTGTTTGTGGGTACCGCTGCCGAGGGGTTGGGTTTCTTCTGAAAGAGCCATTTCAGTCATTAGGTGTTTGTTTTGGTTTTGTGTGGAGTCTCGTTTATTGCACTGACATCTCATTTGGAATTTCCTGTGCAGTGTAAAATGCCGTGTGATTGCTCCTGGATGCAGCCTTTAAAGTCTTGTTTCTGATGGCAGGTCTGATCATCCCTGCAAATTGCGTGGCTCCTCTTGTGAACCTCCTCTCCACCTCCGACCAGTCTCAGCAGCTCGCGGTCCAGCAGAAGCAGCTCTGGCAGCAGCGCCACCCCCAGAGCATCGCCAGCTTGAGCAGCACTTAGGAGCAGACAGGTTTCAACGTGGATGTATCTGAAGTGCTGTCGAAGCATATCATTTGCATAAAAATCAGGGACAGTTTCCAAAGAATTATAATTTTTTTCAGTTGTGCTCTCTCTAGTTAAATTTTTTTGGGAAGAAGGACAAACCTGGAATAGATAGCAGAACTGAAAGCCACCAGTGCCGACGGTGGCACATATGTCTTTCCTTTTGCTTTGCCCGTGGTACTCCCCATACACTTCTGCTGTGGGGGAGCAGCGGGGGGGTGTGTGCGTGCGTGCGTGCGTGTGTCCGTCCGTCTGTCTGTCTGTGAGTTTGATAACGGCTGCAAACCACGGTTGGTTTAAAAAACGCTCGGAACTTCCCAAACTGGCTTTACTTAACGTTCCACAGTGCTCAGGGTCGATGCAGGGCGCCCACGCCGTTGCCGGGGCGCTTCTCCCCGGGTGCATGCGTTCGGGTCTGTACGCGTAGAGAATATCTATTGGTTTCTTTTCCAGCTTACTAAGCACTAGGTTATTACAGCATGCAATGAAAGGTTGCACATCACGCATTCAGGTTCCTTTCTAGTTTCTGTTCTGACAGTGCATGTTTTCAAGAGCATGCGTAAACAAGACTTACACAGGTGTCACGTGCCGGAGAAACAGTAGGCGTAGGGCCTCGGTCACTGCATTTTTATAATGTTTATGCCTGGGCATTGCTTCCACTCTGTGACCCCCCTCCTTCTCCCTGCCCCAGGTTGCTTGTTAAGGTGATAAGTACAAACATTTTTTTGGTGATAAAACTCTTAAAAGTTAATTTTAATGTATTAATAGTATTTCTAATGAGTGCTGCAGAAACGGCTACAAGCCTGCTTTTCTCAAAGTTCCATTTTCCTTAACTTAAGGGTAGTTTTAGAAAGGACAACTTGGCTTCCATCTTGCAAACCATCCTTTTTTTACTTCGTATCTTAATTTGTTGGTTGGTCACGAGAAGGAACCCTTACTTGAGCTGTAAAGCAGACAATGAGGAGACCCTCGAGGCTTCTGCTGTATGCATTTCTTGTTGTCACCCAGTAACTTGAACGTTGTTCACTGTGCTGCCAGACGTTGCAGAGTTTATCCCAAGCTGTTAAAAGTGGAAATGTACAAATGTGAATAGACGCTTATCTGTAACACGGGTAAGTTCCGTGTCGCCTATAATAGATGTTTTATAAACAAGTGAGAGGACAGTTGGTCTTCTTGTTTCCTTTTTTTTTTTTTTGCACAGGTTGCACTATTGAAAAATTGAGATTGTACAAACCTGGCCGAAAGCTGCAAGATAACCACCATCTTGTGGATGTTAAATAAAAAGTTATCACCCTAACCAGCAGTGGACTCTTGTTTAGGCCCCCAGCACCTTCGGGGCAGGCTGTGACGGGGACTCCGCAGGACACGGGCGCTGCTTGGCGTGGCCCGGCTTGAAACCTCTGCTCGGAAGTGAGGTGGTGTGGACGCAGGGGGTGGACAGCGGACCTCCCAGTGCTTCTCCAGCTGACTCGTGTTCCTTCGTTACCTTTCGGCTTCCCTCGGCGGCGCGAGGGTGGACGCTAAGTGGTGATGAGCCAGGGCTTTTGCCTGTTGGGTTCTTTCAGCCTCCACCGCTGATTCTGGTTCCCTCCAGTGCGGTCGGGCCGGGTTTAGCGTAGGCTTTCTCTCTCCGGATTCATTCACCCCCGAGGCCTGAAAGAGAGGTCGGGAGTGATTGCTGTTCCTTGGCGTGCTTTGCCCAGTGGATGCGACTTCTGTCTTCAGTCTGGTTCTTGCAGCTCAGGCAGTAACCCGTACGAATGTCAGCCAGTGTCCCTTGTTAGGGCCAACAGAGCCAGCTGGTAGCCGAGAGCAGAATTGTCTCACCTGCAGCAAAACTTCCCAGGTCTTTCTGTTTTTAGATGAGTAGCCCAGTGAGCTCCTGTCGTCACACTGCGGTGAACTAGAGCTAGCAGAGGAAGCCTAAGGAGCCTGCCCCTCTGGGACAGCTGAGTGGCAGGGCAGGGGGCGCTGGGAGGTTCTCTGAGGGTGTTGGCCCCGCCCCTTCTCTGTGTGGGCGGGGCCGGTGAGCTGGAGCAGGACGTGGTTTCCGCTGGTGGTGTCAGCACGAGGGTTCTTGAGTCTGCCTTTAGTTGGCCCTACAGTTCTTGGTGTGGTGTTTGCTCTGGGACCAGCTACTTGGCACAGAGGGGCATGTGGATGTCCTGTTCTCGGCAGGACAGCTTTGTTTGGCTCTTTAAAAGTAATGTCCAGAAGTAAGGCCTCTGAACAGTGCAAAAGTACACCTCAGGGGCGGCCAGTGTACACACGTGGGGAGCTAAAGGGCCGGGGCCCTGCCCTGTGTAGGGTCATGTTAGCGTGGGCACCCGGAGCCTGCTGCCCACCCCCTCCCTGGAGGGGAGCACATGACCTTCACATTGTGCCCTCAGCCAGGTCAGCACGTCGAGGTTGGCCAGCATGGGAAAGCCCAGCATTCAGGGCCCTGCTCTGTCGAAGAAACATGTCTTAACGGCAGCTCCCTTCCACAGCGCAGCCTGTGCCTTCCAGGGCCTGAGGGCCGCGTCTGGGCGGGGGCCTGCGGAACCCCCGAGGGAGTCGGCCTGGCCTCCACGCCGCCCCTTCTCCCTTGTGGGCCGCACAAGTCGGAGCACAGGGATCGCCCGTGAGTGCGTCAGTGTTTTCAGAGTTTACAGCTCAGTCGGTGATACTGGAAACCACTTCCCGAGCCCAGAGCTGCCCAGGTGGTGCCTGGGAGGGTGAGTGCCCCTCATTTCACAGCCTTAGAACTAGAATCTCTTCCTGCAGGCTAGTGGGGTTACTCAGCTACCCACGCTGTGGGTTCCTGAAAGTATTAAAGTATTTATTTAAATACAACTTGATCAAAAAGTAAATACTTTCAGCAATTTTCTCTTTTTGCTGCTAAATTGCAGGTACCTTCTTCAGTATCCTTTCTTTATACCCAGAGTAAGTTGTTAGCGAGATCCTGCATCCAAAGCGACGCAGCAGAGTGTGTGTGTGTGTGTTTATGTATTTATTGCATCCCAGTTAAGTAGCACTTCAGGAAACTTCACGTTGGCAACAATAAACCTTTCTAGTTTTATTTTGCCTCATCTGTAAAGGTAGAGGGTCTGGGTCACCCAGCTCCAGGGAAACCAACTGCTGCAGAGGTGGGGTGTTCTGGCTGGGGCACCTGGGGCGTCTGTTTGCTGAAGGCCATGTGTGCTGCTCGCTCGTAGTGAGCATGAAAGGGACGGTGTGGCCAGCACTGGCGCTTGTGTGGTGGGAGCGCCCGCCCCCCTCCCCACTCCACGTTCATTTAGCAGGAGGGGAAAGGCCCTAGATTAGAAATGATCGATGCATCTCAACTTGATGAAAGTAGGAGCAGAGGTGAAGCATTTTCCGTCTGAGTCCTTTTCTTGATGTGAGGTTCAGCGGAAGGTGTAGACTCCTGCGGCCGCTCCTGAGCGACGCTCGGTAGTTTCTGCGAGTGGTGCTGCCTGTGTCTCTGTGAGCCTGGGGTCCAGTCGGCATGTGTCTGGGTGGGTCAGGCTCCCAGCGACTCAGGCGTGGGCTGCGGTGGTGGGCTTGTGGACTGCCCCGCCTGCATCTGGGGTCTCCCCACCAACCACACGCGTGCACACGCACCGGGCCCATGAGGGCTGCTGGACGCGGCACGCAGTCCGTGCTTCCACGGCTGCAGCCGTGCACAGACACCGCTTGCAGGAACTTCTCCTTGGCTGCCAGCGTCTGACCCGAGTCAGGTGTCTCTGAAAGGCATGTGAGGGAAGGAAACACATCTAGGTGCCTGCCGCGCAAGCTGGCTAGTGACTCTCTTCCGAGTCCGAACCCCCTTTCTGGTTTCGTGCTGCACTTACACATGTACATACACATGTATATATAGAAATGTTGAGTTCTTTCGAGTTCTCGGTGTAAATATTCCTTGTAAATTGGCAGCCCCCTATCAGCTGGTGTTCCTTTTGCTTCCTTCAATCCTATTTATTCTTTTCTTGGCTTCTCATACGGGACATCTTTTTTTTTAATGTGGAAATGTATGGAAACTTCTTAATTGAATTTATTCACATATTTTAGAATTCAGTTTTGCATTTTTGCTTTGAATTCCAATGTGTGTTTTGTGTTAATATTTTTCAACATGCCTGATTGTGTTCTGCGTCTTTATTACAAAGTTTCGCTGTGTGCAATGCATTGTACTTGGGGGGAGGGTATTGAGTGCAATCTCTGATACTGTCATTACGCCACTGCTCGCGCTTGTCCGTGCCGCTCTTCTGGGGCTGCGGTGAGCCTGATGTTCCACCGGACTCTTCCCAAGACTTCCTTTCAGCTCCTCTGACTTCTTCGGTGCATTTGGGGCCAGACGTAGCTCCTCGGCAGACCCCCCGGCCCCCGGCCGTGCAGTGTTCGAAGCCTGCACCGCGTCCCTTGCCTGCGGCCCTCCAGCTAGGGGGAGCCTTGCAGATCTGAACAGCGGTCCACGTCCTGCTGCTGCTGCTGCAGTTCTCTGCGTTTCTCCGAGAGGTCGGGCCTGCACTTATAACCCACAGGTGATCGTCAGAAATGTCCTTGGCATTGAACCCAGGCCGTCCGCCTCTGCTCTCTCCTGGCAGAGAGAGGGACAGCAGACGAGGAGATGGGCCCGCTGCGTGCCTGTGTCTGTGCTGACAGGTGACATCAGACAATGCACTGGAAGGAGCGGCTGCTGGCCCAGAGCAGCGGCGCAGCTGTGGAGGCCGTGGCTCGTGGGCGGACTCTTTGCCAAGGGTGGATCAGGCAGGTACTGAAGGAGGGACTGGCCCCGGGGTCCCCGAATGCCTGTCACTGTCATCGTGCTGGTGAATCGCTCTCGACCGAGGCAGCCACACATCTGTGGGCCAAGCTGGACTGAGCCTTCCGTAACTGTTAGTGTTGCCAGCAGGGCGGCCCACGGGAAGCCCGTGGACCCACGTGGCGCGGCTCATCACCAAGAGGCAGACGTTGGGTTTTCACCTCCAGGTTTTGCGCCTGCAAGAAACTGTTCTCCGTAACTTGCAGGCCAGGTCGCTGTGAGCATTTCTCGGGCCTTTCACTCATGAGCACATTTCATTCATTACTGTTGAGTTTCTGAGTCGTCTGCATTTGGCTGAGTCTTGGGAGCCTCATGTGTCCTGGAGCGGGGCCCGCTGAGTGGGTGGACTGCCTTCGGCTGCGGCAGTGCGTCCCTGTAGCAATGCGGCAGGGCATTGTGGGCTAGCTGAGGCTGTCCCTGTGGTGCGGTCAGCAGGGGACTGGGCTGGGGGGTCTCACCCTGCCGGTCGGCCCTGCCCCTGCCCAGAAGGCCTTTGTCGCTGTGACTCACTGTAGCACTGTCCTCAAAAGGGTAAAGCAGTTCTGGCCTTGCCTCCCACGTTGGGGGAGGGGCCAGAGCTTGTTTTCCACGCAGCTGCTTGAAGTCTCACCACCATCTGACAAAAACCATCCCGTCCACGGTGTTCACTGAATTCGCAAACTACTGATGCTAATTTTTTTCAATAACCACTTGTATCCACTTTCAACCGGGAGAGGTGGGAAGAGGTGCACTGTGCCTCTGCAATAAAACTTCTGCCAGGTTCTACCTCTGCTGAGCAAAGGGTACTTTTATACGTAGGTGTAGACCTTCCTCCTCTGCTACCCGACGTGGTGCGCACACGATGGGAGTCCAAAGACATTTTGAAACAAAGGTGGATGTGAACTCTTTGGGTTGATTTTATTTCCTTCTCTTATAAGACTCCCCTGTTATACTGCTCTGTTTCGATGTCCGTCCGTCCGTCCGTCGGCTTGTGAAGGGTTTGCACTTCTCTGGCACTGCACTGCGGTGCCTGGCGTCCAGGCGACTGTCCACCGCTCCGCTGTGTGAAACTCTCCACAACACCGCGCTCAGGCAATAACGATGTATCGGGGCTGCGTTCGGCGAGGCTCAGCACCCTTGCGAGTAAAAACGGTCAGCCATGCAGCATAACAAAATCTGTTTAGTTGTGTTTTTTCTTTGGGGGGGGGGTTGTTTGTTGTTTTCTTTTTTTTTTTTTAAGGTTCCTAAATAAATGCAACTGGCTAATGTGCTGCTTCTCTGTGTGTTCTGTGCCCGTACTCTGGGCCACGTGAGGGCCAGCATGCTCCCCCAGAGGGCAGCTGTCGGCTGGCCTCATCCGACGAACGAGCGGTGGAGGGCTCCTCGGGGTGCAGGCCACAGAGCCACGCACGCGGTGAGTGGGCAGGACTCTGGGCCTGGGCCTGCAGGCGGGAGAGGCGCAGGCTCAGCGGCTGCCAGAGGAGAGAGGCCTGTCCAGGTGGCTCCCTCCTCCAGGCCCCACTCCGCAGCAACCCCAAAGCGAAGGCAGGTGTCCTGAGCTCCCGCTCCAGGTCGGAGCCAGTCCTTTGGAGCCCTCGGGCAGTTTCTGTGCCGTCCTAGTCCCCATAAGGGTGGCAGAGCTCGTTCCAGGCTGCGGGTCACGTCGGGCTCCCTGCTGGCGCCCGTGTCCACCCCCGGCGGCCATGGCCATGCACCTACTGGGGCCGCAAGACGCCCCCGGGACAGCACCCTCGAACGCCCTGGGGAGCGCATCACCTGGTGGCCCCGAGAGCCACGGGGCCTCCCTCCTGGCAGCCGCGTGCAGTGAGTGGCCTGTGGAGCGAGCAGGCCGGTGCCCCAGTGAGTCCGGTGGCGAGCCAGAGCCTGAGGGAGTCTCTTTGTTCCCCAGGGATTCGGTGGTTTGGGCGTGGCAGACCAGGTACTTCCTCAGAATGACTGACTTCCCAGACTTCAGGCACTTCCGCCGGGCCACCTCCCAGCCGAGCCCTTCCCCCAGGCTAGACACGCCGGCTGGCCCAGAACCTCCCCTGCGCCATTTCAGCTTTGTGTGCGTGAGCCCGCCTTCCCTTGGTGTCCCATACCAATCCAGCATGGCAGGGTGGGGGGAGGGCTCTTCTGTGCTCAGCCCTGTCCTTGGTTATCTCCAGATCTCTGGGTGCCGCTTAGTAAGAATGTCCCCCTGCCACCATCCCGAGACCTTTGCTGTGCACCCATGGGACTGTCTGCCAGTAGTGGGCAGAGCAGCTGCCAGCCGTCACTGCTCCTGAGACCCCGGGTGTCCTCGCTGAAAGGCACCACAAACCAGAGCAGTCACGCGTATAGGGGGAATCGAGGCACGAGGCTCTCCTGAAAACCCATGCCTGCCCTGGCTGCTGTGGCTCAGGGTTGAGCGTCCGCTTGCGAACTGAAAGGTCACTGGTTCGATTCCCAGTGAGGGCACACGCCCGGGTTGCAGACCAGGTATGTGAGGCATGTGAGAGGCAACTGCACATGGATGTTTCTTTCCCTCTCTTCTCTAAAAATAAATACATTTTTTAAAAAAACCTGTGCCTGGGGCTCAGCAGCCATCCAACCTGCAACTTCTAAGAGCGAAGCCCTGCCTATGAAAAACAAAGCAGGAGCTACCGTAGACAGGCTAGCAGGAAACGGAGCGCCTGGTGTGTGCTGTCATGCCGAGTGCCTCCCCTATTCCTTCCCCTCGTCCTCAACCCTCGCCCTTGTAGGTGGGATTGTGCTTGAAAGCTACAAAAGGCCTTTGCGCCTCCAATTTTTGTGCTGCGGGGACCCATATTGAATATTCAGTAAGGGTTCCATAAGCAACTGCTGCGTGTCTCGCGCTGGGCCACGTGCTGCCCCCAAGAGGGATTGCTCGTGGGCCCTAACGCTAGGGTCTCAGACAGTAAGCAAGTGGCTGGGGCTCCGAAGAATATGGCAGGACTGTGCTCGGGCCCCGGGGGTGGGGGCCCAGGACGGCAGCGACCCTTGCGCTGGCACCAGACGGCCTTGAAGTGGGGCGGACAAAGAACGGGGTGGTGGTTTTCTGCTAGGACGGAGCCCTGGGCCCAGGGACAGAAAAGTGAGGGCTGGCTGAGACTCCAGTCAACTCCTTACAAGAGATCGTGGGACTGAGTGGGAGAGAGAACACCTCGAAAAGGAGAGGGGCCAGCTGCTCAGAAAAAGTGACTGGATCCCTTTGCCGTGTGCGAGTCTGTCACTTGACAGGTGAGGGGACAGGCACCGAGGTTGGGGAGCTAGCAAGCGGTTGGGACCCGTCCTGCGGGTGTCGCGGCCTGGAGTGGCAGCTCCCCTGGACCTGGAGGAGGCAGGCGGAGGGAGGGAGGATGTGGTTTGTGTTTTTTCATGTTTGGAATATGGCTTCTTTGTGAGTCCTCTCTGCGGGGTTTGAAATGCTCCAGCAAACCCTTCTATTTGTAGCTTGCAACACTTAAGGGAATTCAGTCAAATTTGCAAATGGTGTTAACGTTTGGGGGAATTCTATCTTGTCAAATACATAAGATAATTGAGCATTAATTGAAGAACAAGTGGGAAGGGAATGTTTTACATTTCAACTAAGATTTTACTAAAAGATTTGTTAAGGTGAGCTTGAAGACGGAAAAGAAACTTGTTCTTAAATGTATAGTGTTAACAAATGGAGTATTAATTTGAATACGAAATGAGAGACCAGACTTCCTGTGGACCCACCCATCCTGAGCTTTTCTGTTCCCATTTGCCTTGACTTGCGCCCCTTCAGGCTGGTTCTCTACTCAGGTCTGCCCTGGGCCTCGCCGTGGGTTCCCTGGTCCCCGCAGTCATTGACATTTGGGCTGGCCCATATTTGGGGGGCAGGGGCTGCCCGGTGCATTGGAGGATGTTTAGCAGAATCCCTGGCCTCTACCCACTAGACACCCCGGTTCTGACACCTGGTGGCTGTCCCCAGCTGTGACAGCCCGAAGTGCCCAGACATTGCCAACTACCCTCCGAGGGGCAGAGTCGCCCCTGGGTGAGAAACATTGCCCCAAGTGAATCAGCCACAGGGGGCAACGCCTGACCCCAAGTCTGTGCATTCGGTACAAGTGCACACGTGTGTGTGCATGTGTGTGTGTGTGTACGCTGCACAGAGCACAAGGCGCAGGAACGAGGGGGCACCACCCCCAAGAGACCGAAAGTACAAATGGGAATTGGCTGGAGGTTTGGAGTATGTACAATTTCCATAAGTATGAATATTTATCAGCTAGTCATTTGAGAGCAGGATGTAAAGAAGCCATCTGTGGAGGCCTTTACGGAGAGAAAGGAGGCTAAAAAAATGTGCAAAACGCTTATTTTTAGAGTCCAATTCTCGGCAAGTTGGCTTTGTCCTCCGAGAGCTGCCCACTCTGGTCGTTGCACGCACTGTTGGGTTAGGAGACGCAGGTGCCGACGCCGCTGCTTCCAAGTCATTGTCGTTGAGAACTTCCAGCAAGGGTTTTAGGCAAAGGAAGGCCGGCTAGGTGGATGCTCAAGGTGTCTGGAGTATTTAATGTTTGCGTTTTTGGTGGTTGCTTGAATAAGTAACACCGGCCCGTGGCAGAAGTCACAAAGCAGGTGACAAGGTCCAGTGTCTTCACCCTGCTCCTCCCGCCAGGCCCTGTTCCTCTTTCCCAGGCTGTCACTCAGCCTCCCTTCTTGGGGCCCTTCTGAGAGGAGGTTTTGAGTGTCACAAAAAAATGCTCTCACTTTCGTTGGGTTCACCTTTCCCAGGCGAGATGCGTTTTTGCAAGGATTCACGTGTGAGCCCTTCGGTTCCTGGAGAGAGCCTAACTAGAGTAAGTTATTAATGGTAGGACATTGGGGACATCGACAAGGGCATGACCCTTCCACAGAAAGGTGGGCGTTTCATGAAGGTGTCCACTGGCTGGAGCAGGAAGAGGCCCCTGGGTCCCCCAATTCCAGTCCTCGATCTGGGGACACGGGGCTCTCAATTCGTGCGTGACAGTGGGTTTCTGTGTAGCTCCTGTTCCCACAGTTCATTTTTGCCTATGTGTGTGTTGTTCAGAGGTACCTATACGAAAACAGGTGTGTGACGTCTCCAAGTGTTTGCGTGTCAGTCGTGGCAGCCTGGCCGTGGGGAGTCAGGCCTAAGGAACCTAAACTTGGGGTCTGAAATAGGTTGGCACACACTGGCCCAAAGTCAGTCCAGCCCTGGCTGGTGTGGCTCAGTGGATTGAACGCCGGCCTGCGAACCAAGAGGTCACCAGTTCGATTCCCGGTCAGGGTACCTGCCTGGGTTGTGAACCAGGTCTCCAGCTGGGGACATGTGAGAGGCAACCCATTGATGTATTTTTCACATACTCTCCCTCTCTTTCTTTTTCCCTTCCCCTCCCTCTAAAAGTAAAATAAATAAAATCTTAAAAAATAAAAAAGTCCAGTGCATCGTCTGTTTTTGAACGACTCTGCAAGCTAAGACTAGTTTTTACTTTCTTACATGGTTGAAAAAAATAAATCGAAGAATATCTTGTAACATGAAAATTACGTGCAACTCACACCGCGGTGTTCGTAAATAAAGTCTCATTGGCACCCAGTCAGGGTGCATCCGTGTCGCACCGGTCCCAGGCTGCCCAGAAGGGACACAGTTGAGCCGCCAAGACACTAGAGGGCCCGTGGAACCTGGAATCTGTACTACCTGGTCATTGCCCAGGACCGGTTTCGCTAGCTCCCGGTCAGCGTGAGGGAGCGATGTGCCGAAACAGCTGAAAATGGACCGGTTGGGCGGCAGCCTGCTGTTCAAGCCTCAGCTCCACGGCGGCGAAGTGTGGCTTCACCGTCCCGGGCACACGGACTGTGGCACTTCCCTCCCCCACGGACGTGTGGGTGGCAACCTTTTGGGTCAGGCCGCCGACTTCACTAGTTTCTTAGGTTAGTGGTGCCCAAACTTACAGTCACAATTTCCAGTGAAAAAGTGCGACATCCCTGGGCACAGCTTCACTATTTGGTGAGCTGTTTGCAAGGTGTGTGTGTGCCACTGTGTGAATGTCTACACGGGAAATCCCACATAAACAGAATTCTAATATCCACCCCCCCCTTCGTGAGTCACCCTTCGCACCGCCTGGGGCTGGTGCACCCGCCTTGGGAGCTCCCTCAGAAGGACATGCAGGCATGGAAACCGTCACGAGGCCTTCCTGGGCTAGCGCATTTCGTTACAGAAAATGGCACATGGGTTGTCCTGTCTGCCTTCTTGGGATGTTAGTTTCAAGAATTCTTAGAGCCCCATCCTATCTCCGGCCTCCTGCAGATGTAGCTAAGGTCCAGGGGGGCCACGCCAGTCACCTGAGGCCTACAGAGAGGTTTGCGCAGGTAGATCCTGAGCTTCGGTGTGCTGTTTCCTGGGGCTCCCCCGCGCCGAGCACTGCCCCTGGGCCCAGAGCCTTCTGCCCCCTCCAGCCTTCTGCTCTGCCCCCTGGTCCCTGGCAGGCCCCTCCAGGAAGTGCTCATTAAACTGCTTATTAAAATGGTTCCTAAGAAGAAACCATTCCAGATCATTCTAAAACCAGGCATTAGACTCTGGCCGGTGCGGCTCAGCACGTTGGAGCGTCGTCTCATAAACCGAAGGTTCGCAGGTTCAATTCCTGGTTGGGGCGCATCCTACTAACGGTGGAACACCAGAATCTTGCCTCTGAGGATCGAAGACAAGGTGCCTGCTCTCACCCCTTCTCTCCAACATTGTCCTCGAGGGTCTAGTCAGGGCAACCAGCCGAGAAAGAGAAATATAAGACGCCCCATCTGGGAAGGAAAAAGTAGCACTATGTGCAGGTGACGTGATGTTATGTATACAAAACCAGCGAGAAGCACGCACACACAAACACTAGTAGAGCTAATAAGTTCAGGCAAGTTGCAGGATACAAGACAAGACACTAAAACCTGGTGTATTTCTACATACCGGCAATGAACAATGCAAACATTAGCCCCTGCTGGTGTGGCTCAGTGGATTGAGCGCCCGCCTGAGAACTACAGGGTCACTGGTTCGATTCCCAGTCAGGGCACATGCCTGGGTTGTGGGCCAGGTCCCCAGTTGGGGGTGCATGAGAAGCAACCACACATGGTTGTTTCTTTCTCCATCCCTTCCCCTCTGTCTAAAATATTTTTTTAAAAATCCAAATATTAAGAAAAAAATTTCATTTGCAATAGCATAAAAAATAATAAAATACTTAGAAAAGAATTTAACCAAAGAAGTACAAGACTTGTACACTGCAAACTATCAAACATTGTTGAAGAAATAACTATGAATGGAAAGACATCCTTTGTTCATGGGTTGGGAAACTTAATACTGCAGTTAAGATAGCAGTGTTCCTGAACTGATACACAGATTTAATGCAAGCCCTGCCAAAATCCCAACTGCCTTTTGTATGGCAAAAAAAAAGAAAAAAGAAAGAAAAAAAATGAACAAGCAGGATTCTAGAACTCATATGGAAATGCAAGGGACCCAGAACAGCTAAAACAATGTTGGGAGACAAAAGAAAAATTGTAGCAGTCATGCTTCCGGCATTGAAAGCGTGTTACTAAAAAGCTACAGTGACTGCAGCAGGGAGAGGCAGACCAGTCAGTGGGCCGGAACTGAGCCCGCGGCGGACCCTCATATTCATTATCAGCTGATTTTCAGCAAGGGTGTCGGCCGTTCAGTGGAGAAAGGACAGTCTTCTCAACAGATGGGGGCAGGATGGCGGGACAGCCACACGCAGACAGTGAATCCAGGCTCGCCTCAGTCACACAAAGACAAACTGGGAACAGACCAGAGACCCAAACGGAAGGACACAGAGGCTCCTCCACAGGAACACGGGGAAATCATCATGACCTTGGGCTAGATGAGGTACTGAAAGCACAGCTCATCAAAGAAAAAATGGGAGTATTGGATTTCATGAAGATTAAAAAAATCTTGTGTGTGTCAAAGTACCCTACCAAGGAAATGAGAAGATCGCCCGAAGAATGGGGGACACTATTTGCAAGTTACATATCTGAGAAGGGGCCGGTGTCCTGATTTGATATGTATTATAAATAGGCAAAAACAAAACAAAAACCTGGAATAGACGTTCCTCCAAAGAATATATACGAATGGCCAGTAAATGCTTGGAAAGATGCTCACCATTGCTCATTAGGAAAATGCAAGTCAAACCCAGGAAATACTAGGCCACACCCACTACGATGCCTAAAACAGGAAAAAGTCAGGTAATAGCAGATAAGGAGACACCGGAACCCTCATGCACTGCTCCAGGGCGGAGGTACGATGGGGCAGCCGCTATGGGAAGCTGTTTGGTGGTTCCCTAAAAAGGGAAGCATAGAGTCACCAGAAGACTCAGCTGTTCCATTCCTGGGTGGACACCCCGAAGAATGGAAAGTGTATGTTCGCAGAAAAGCTTGGACACACGTGTTCCCCGCAGCCGTGTTTATAATGGCCCCGAACTGGGAACAGCTCAATATGGGTCAGCTGGGGACGCGGTCTCTGTCTCCAGTGGGGCGCCCTTCACCCACAAATACCGGAGAAACAGAGGGCCCGTACAGGTTACAATGTGGACGGACCTCGGAAACACGTCACTGAGCGTGAGAGGCCAGACCCAGGTCACACTCCGTGTCACCCCACTGGGATGACACGCCCTAGGTACACCCACAGAGACCAGATCAGAGGCCAGGGGCAGTGGGGAAAGGGCAGGCAGTGACTGCTAATGGGTACAGAGTTTCTTTTGGTGGTGACGGAAATGTTCTAGAATTAGATGGTGGTGACGGCTGCACAGCTCCGTGAAGACACTACAAACCACTAAGTGCTATACTGTAATTGGGTGAATTTTATGCTAAGTGGATTGTATCTCAATTTACAAAAGGAAACAATATTTTTTTCAATGACGACCAGGACTGAAAAAGTGAGGGGGGCTGGTCTCATGATGAAAACACAAGCACATGGAAAGAGAAAAGAGCAGACACGCGGGGAGGGGGGCCCTGGGGTCGCAGCCGCTGCGATCTGGACCGCTGCCCCAAGGACTCGGAGGCGCGGGCAGCTCCCAGGCAGCGGAGCCCGCATTAGGGCCGGGCGTCTGCCCTATGAGCCCGCAGCTTGTAGCCTCGCCCGGCCGCGGCCAATAGGAGAGCCGCCAGCCCCGGCGGCTAATGAGCGCTGGAAACGTGGCTGGTCTGGACGCAGATGCGCTCTGGGTGTAAAAGGCGCGCTGGGGTTTGAAGACTCGGGATAATAACAATAATGTAAAGCCTCTTAATGTCTGCATAGTCGCTACACCTTGAAAACATAGTGTGCGGGATATACTGTGTCACAGCAGATGTATCAAAGGTGAATTTCACCAGTTTCTTCTTTCTAAACGGTGACTACAAAAAATTTGAAAATTGTATTTCCAATGGACAGTGCTCCAGTACTTTTGAGCATTGGGTCCCTGGGGCGGGGGTGGGAGAAGGTGTCATTGATTTGTTTATGAAGTGAAATTTCGCTGAGCATCCTTGGAGGAACAAGCCCAGAGCTGCTCCCCTGGGTGCTGGTTGAGCTGGGGAGGGGGTGTCACCTGCACTTTCAATCCCCAGGGGAAGGACGGAAGGTACCTCGGGTGGGTGGGGGTGGGTGGGGGTGGCTGGGGTGGGAAGGCTCTGCTCCCTTCCCTCCTGGTGGGAGAAGAACCTTCCTCACTAGTTTCAGATGTGTCTGAGTGTCTGTGACTAATTTAAAAATTTGCCAGCGACGGTGATTTAAAAGGGTGGAAAAGGGTGGGTATCTTGTGCGTTTTGATGAGTTGTACCATTTAAGCAGAACTCCAAGGAAGAGTACCTTCAGAGGCCTAATCATCTTAATCCCAAATACAGTTGGTGATTAATTACATCACAGTCAGATTTGGGGTTGGGCTGGGGTCCCTATCCGGTAAAATCTAGGAGAGAGAAATTTGGCCAAGTTCATTCTCGTGCCCCCGGCGCCTGGTAGTATCCGGCACACAGTAGGCGCTTCTTAAACATTTGAATGAGTTCAGATGCACAATTATGTGAAGGCGAGGGTGAATCTTCCCGGGGGGAAATTCCTCTGGCTTTGTCAATCTCAACGGAGTCGCAGGCCCCCAAAGGGTTAAAAACCACTTACTACAGACAGGGACGTGAAATTTATTTGAAATCAATGTCAAGAATCGGTTCTTCTGATTCTGGGGGCTAGCCAGACCTCGGCGTCTGGAAGGATCTACGTGCTTAAAAATATCATTCGCCACCATTTTCTCCAGGTAATTTTCCATCCCTGCCCCCACAGTCCAGGGGACAAAAAAGTAATTCCGAAATCCGACCTTGCTATTTTTAAAAAAAGAAAGATTAATTGGTAAAATAAGAAATCTTCAGGCGCTGGAAGCGAAGAAGAAGAAAGGGACCCACGCGGGCCACGGGCGCCGCCGGGACCCCAGCCCCCCAAACTTTGCCAAGTTGCGGCGCCGAGCGCGCGGGGAGGCGCGGGGCGCGGCCGCGGGCGGAGCCGCCCCCTGACGCCGGGCCGCCCCCTCCCGGCCCGGGCCGGCCCCGCTGGCTCGGCTCAAAGTTTGCGGCCGCCCCTGCGCCCGCCCGATGTATGGGTGATATACTGCGGCGGTGTCAGGGTGAGGGACGGCCATATTTGCCGGTGCGGCCCGAGCCGTCAACAACAAAAAGTGCGCGGGAGCTCGGCGGGCGCACGGACGGGCGCACGGACGCCGGGCCCGCCTCGCCGCCGCCCGGCCTCGCTGCTGCCGCCGCCGCCTCGCGGGCCGGGCCCCGCGGCGCCCCGCGCGCCCCGCCGCTCGGGGGGATGTCTTACAAACCGAACTTGACCGCGCACATGCCCGCCGCCTCCCTCAACGCCGGTGAGTGCGCCCCGCCGGCCGCGCGCGCCGCGCCCCAAGTGTCGCCAAGTTGGGGGCCCGCGCCCCTGGCCCCGGCTCCCGGGGGCCCGCGAGGCCGGGGGCGACAGGCACGGGGTCCCGGCCCGGGGCAGCGCGGCGGCCGCCGCCGCCATGATTCCGGCGCCCGCGCTGCCAAAGTTGGCGGGTGCGCCCCGCGTGGCGCCGGGCCTGCGGCCGGGGCTGGGCCGGGGCCCGGGGCGCGGGCGGCCGCCGCGGTCCCCCCCACGCCGGCGGCCGAGGGCTCGCGGGGAGCGCGGCGGGCGAGGGCGGGGGAGGCTTTCCTCGGCTCCTTTTTCCTCCGGCTTTTGGGCGGCTCGGCGAGGGCCCCTGCCGGCGGGAGTCGGGAGCGGCCGGGCCGCGCCGGGAGCGGGGTGCCGGGCGCGGGGGCCCACGCCGCCTGTGGCGAGCGGGGGTGCGGGCCGGGGCTGGGGGGGCCGGGCTGCCGGGGCGCACGTGTGCAAGGCCGGCCCAGTCTGGGCAGGGCTGGGGGCGGCGTTGTGCCAGGTGTAGCCCCCCGGGAGGTTGCAGGGTTACTGGATGGGGACGGGGATTACCCACGGTGCAGGGGACTCAATGGTTAGTGGGGGCTCAGCCTGGCGCTCGGGAGCAGGGGTCCTCGGAACAGGGCACGTGGGAGGTCCCCTCTGGCGCGCGCGCTGAGTGAAAGAAGTTGGAGAGGACCGGGCGGAGGGTGGCCTCCGAGTGCCTGCAGGAGAGGGGTATGGGGGTGGGGGGCATCTGAGCCGGGCTCCGCATGTCGGAACCCTCGGATCTGAACCTAGAACCTCCTCCGGCACAAGTAGGGAGGGGCCACCTCCAGCTGGAGCCGGCGGTCCCCGGCAACTCCTCCAGAAGTTGTCAGGCAGCTTGAGGTTCTGCCCCGGGGGTTCTCCCTAGGGACTGACCGGAGGGGACCGGGAGGGCGTGTGTGTGAAATAGTGGCTTTCGTTGTAGGCCGGCTTTGGCTCCTCACCAGCGTCCTTTTCCTTTAGACGCTCGGGTGAAAACAGACTTCCCAAAAAGCCAGGGGCCTTGGCGGGGGGAGGGGGCAGAAGCCTGGGCCGGCGGGAGGTGGGGGGATGGTCCCTGCTGGTCAGAAATGCCACGCTGGCAGTTGGCCGCGAGTTTGGGCCTTGTCTCCAAATGTTGACTCCTTAACTCCAAAAATCTGCAGAGGGACCCAAAAAACCAAAACACATACATGTGCCTACATATGTATTTAACTTTTTGGATATAGATTTGGGGATAAGAAAGGGTTAAGGTTCCAGGTGTGTGTGGGGTTGGGGATGGTTGGATGGGTCAGATGGGGGCCCTGCGCCCCCAGAGTGAACAGCACTGCCTCCTCAGATGCCCTCACCTGCTCTGGGGTCTGCAGACCCGGAGGGCCCAGCCTTGGGCCGGCAGCCTTGCCCGCTTACCCCGAGTCTGTCATCCGGGGTGCGGGGAGGGTGGGTGAGGGTCTCTGTCCAGCCAGAGCAGGCAAGAGCTCTCAGGCCAGCCCTGGGGTAGCTGAGGCAGGGGCCCTACATGGGGACCTTTGAGGACCGGGGTCACAGTTACTGGCAGCCACTCAGGACCCCGCAGCCCTGTTCTGGACTGGCTAGCACCTGTGCACAGGTTTCTTTCCCTCTCCTGCGGTGAAATCCAAGAGAGCTGAGGCCCCCTGATTTTGGGCGTTCTGGTGGGGGCCGCCCCCTCCCTGTGGACCCCTTTAGAAAGGCCCTTCTCCCCCTCCGTTCGCATCCAAGATGGACTCTCCAGTGCTGCTTCTCTGGCTTCCTTGTCATCATCCCTCACGCCCTCCAGCCCTGCCTCCCGCGCGCGGGCTGCCAAGCCTCGGCCTGGCCGGCGGTGGCAGTGGCGGAGGAGACAAAGCCCCCGCCCGCCTGCCTGAAAGCGCCCCCCCACCGGGCGCCCCAAGTGGCGGGAAGGCCGCCAGCTCCCCAGGCCCAGGCCGCTCTTTGTCTGGCGTGGGGGCGGGGAGCTGCGCCTGGCCCCAGGAGCTGCTGGCCTCTGCCAGTCCCTCCCTCCGCGCGGCCTCCCGGTCCCGCACACTGCGTGCATTGTCTGCGAGGCTCTGCTCCCGCCGTGGCGCTCACACCCAGTCTGGTCGTCTCCCTGGCCTCGTGCAGCCCGGCCCTCCGGGTCTGCAGGAAGCGGCGGGCATGAGCGGAACTCGGGGCCCTTGCCAACTCTCCAGGGCTGCAGTCGGGGTCACCTGCCCTGAGCTGTCGCCGGCCTCTCCCTTGGCCCCCGAGACCTAACCTAGAGCCTTCAGATGCTCTGTTGGGAACCTCTGCCTCAGACCGATGGGGAAACTGAGGCCCAGAGAGGGGAGGGACTTAGGTAAGGTCACACAGCCAGGCGCTGGCTGTAGGTGAGAAGACGGGACAGGGAGGCCGACACCCAGTGGAAAGAGCAAGGAGGAAGACAAGGGCAGGGGAATGCGTGGGAGGTGCCAGCCCACCTCAGCCGGGGAGCTGGCATCTCCTGGGGGCCCAGAAGTGCTGTGGACGCCCGGGCCAGCCCCACGGGCAGCTAGCTCCCTGGCTGTATAGAGAGGTGTCGTGGTTTGTGGCGGTCGAGATGGGATCCCGGGTCCGGGGCCGCAAAGCCACGGCTGCCCAGGCCGCTGTCACTGCCCACGTCAGAAAGTGCAGGAAGTGGGGTTCAGCGGGTGTGAGGGGAGCTCCGGGGTGGCCTCCCTGCCCTGGCTCCTGTGCTCTGGCATGTCTGCCATTGCCCGGACAGCGGATGTGACAGGCGGGTGTGCGTCCCCACCCTGAGCAGCACACCCCCGCAGGGCGTTGTCACCCCCACCTGAGAGGCTCCGAGCTGCTCCAGGCCGAGCCACCAGCTCGGAGGTGGCAGTACCATGTGTCCCGACTGGGCGTGTCATGCTTGAGCATAGTCCTGGACCCGGGTGGTAAGTCCAGGGCAGGCCCGAGACCGGAGTACAGAGCTGTCCTGGCTCCTGGACAGAGGGGCAAGCACTGGGTTGTTAGCCTCTTCTGTGCTGTGTGGCCCGGAGCTGCGCCCACCCTCTCTGGTCTGTTTCTCCTGTTACAGGGAGGAGCCCCAGGGTCCTCTAAGGCCGCTTCCAGCTCCATCAGCCTGAGCTGCCGAACTTCCTTCCTCCCTGCCCCTCCCCTTGCCCACACCAGATGAGCAGCTGGTCGCTTTGGCCGGCCTGGCACCAGCTGTCCCTCCCTGGGGCCAGGTCTGCAGAGCCCGCTGTGTGTGTGTGTGAGAGAGACCGTTTGGCACGGCGGGCGGCAGCCGGGGGAGCGGTTCCTCTGCCGGGCGTGGAGGCAGGCGGGCAGCTGCTGAGGAGGGCTAGGTAAATTCTCCATGGTTACCGCTGCTTGTGATTCCGCAGGACATCCTTCCCCACGCCTGGCCACTCGGACGCCATGCCGGGTCTGTGTGCTTCCAGCACCCGAGCGGGGGCTGGAAGACTCGCTGCCGAGGACCTTTCCTCCCCCATTCGGGAGACCCCGTTGGGGCTGGGCCCTGGCCCACGTGGTCCCTCGCTGCCTCCGAGTGTGGCAGCCCACAAGCAGGACCACCTCTCCCTTGGGGTGCAAGTCATCTGGGCATAGACTCAGACTGTTGAGAGTCCTGTTCTCCGCTTTGGGGAGGGGGTGACAGGGGCACACACAGGCCGTGGTGTGCCCCAGGCGTCTGAGGGTGTGTCCACCATGCCAGTCCCCAGCCAGGGCTCCCCGTCTCCCTGGCCTTGCAGTCCAGCAGAGGTTTGGGCCCATGGGAAGACTTGGCCCAGGTGTGGAGCAGGCGGCCTGTCGTGGCAGTGGTGTGACTCTCGGTTATCAGCCTCGGGGGAGCAGGACCCGGGAAAAGGGGCCCGGCCAGGGTTAGGCTGAGGATAGCAGCCAAGTTTCAGCTTTGGTGCCAGTTCCAGCTGCAGGGATGGGAAGGAGGTCTGTGATGGATTAGTGATGCCTGCCGTGTGGTGGGTGTGAGGATCAGTGGCCTGTTAGTTACGTGCTCCTGTCAGTCATCAGGCAGAGGGCGGGCCAAGGCCAAGCTAGAGGACAGAAGCAGGGTTCTCTGTCCTGCGAGGAGCCAGGGCTGCTGTCGATGGTGAGGGTCCCCGGCGGGGGCCTGTTGCAGAATCCAGAGCCCTCGCCTTGGGTCCTGCTGGTCAAGGCCCCGTGACCCCTGACCCCGACCCCTGACCCCTCTCTCCTCCCCTGCAGCTGGGAGCGTCCACCCGCCTTCCACCAGCATGGCGACGTCCTCTCAGTACCGCCAGCTGCTGAGTGACTACGGGCCGCCGTCTCTCGGCTACACCCAGGTATGGCGGTGGGGGTGGCCTGAGCACTGAGGGGGCGTGCGCCCCACCCTCTGGGAGGAGAGGGGAGTCCTCGGGAGACACGAAGGAGTGGGAATGCTGGGGCAGATCAGCCCTCCGAGCTTCCTCCAGCCGAGACCCTGGCTGGACTCGGAGTAAAGGCCTGAGGCGCCAGAACAGGGGTGGCAAGGTGTGTCACGGGGAGCTCCGAGAGCCAGGACCGGGGTTGGGGAGCCCAGGGAAGGACGGCCATCCAAGAGCCACAGGTCCTGTTGAGGGGGCCACCACCCCATGTCTGTCCCTGGTGGGGCTTCTCGTGCCCAGTTGCTGGGGAGGGAAGGCCTGCCCTGACTCTGGAACTGAGCTGGGACAGCGGGGAGGGGACCCGATTCCCCTTCCCTCCCCACAAGTTGGTGGCCCTGGCAAAGGGGGGAGGGGCCCACGGTCTGCTAGATTCCCCCTGCGTTGCATGGGGGGCTGGTGGCCCCTGCGCCAGGCTGCTGGGTTTACACCTGGTTCCGCCCCTTAAGAGACTGTGACTCCCACTGGCATTCTTGCCGAGACTTGGCTTTTTCACTGTCACGTGGGGGGTCACCGGGGCAGTGGGAGAAACAGGAAGCCACTTCGGTCGAGGTGGCACGTGAGACCCACGGCTGCCCGCTGCGAGATTCTCTCCTGTGGTTGGAGCTCTCCACATTCCAAGGTCACCATGGGCGCTGTCCTTAAGGGTGCGCCGGTGGCTCCCAGGCCATGCCCTGCCGGGCCCTCCTGTCCCAGGGGGAGAAGCGGGCGCGGGCCCGGGAGCCGGGACCACCTGAAGAAGCAGCGGTGGCGGGAGGATGGGCCTCGGCGCAGCCTGGAGAGGCAGCACAACGCCCTGGCCATGCGGCGGCGGCGGTGGCAGGGCGCGGAGGGGCATGGGGCCCTGAGGCGGTGGCGGTGGCCGGGGCGGGGGCGGTGGCGGGCTGCCCTGGAGCTGGGCTGGGAGAGGAGGAAGGACCGTGAGGCTAGGCAGCAGAGGTGGCGGGAGGAGCAGGCAAGGGCCTGGTGAGGGAATGGGGCGGCCCTGGTACGGCTGTGGGGGGGGGAGTGGGGAGGAGGAGGAAGGAGAGAGGCCCTTGGGGACCCCAGCCTCATGGTCGGGGTGCTTACTTAGGATGTTAGTGGGATCCTACAGGTTTCCATGGGGGGGGGGGCTGCTGGTGGGGGAGGACGGGTGGATGTCTGGGTGGCCTTGGGTGACGTTTACAGCCTTGCCAACTCCAGGTGTGGCCCCCATCTTGTCCATGCGCTCTGCACCCTCAGCCCTTGGGTTATACCTGCTCTTCCTTCTGGGTCCTCAGACATTCTTGGTGGAGCCTTCCCTGTCTGGACTGGCCACCGAGACGATGACAGCTTTCTGGGTGGATTCCTGGAGTGTGAGGGCAGGAGGGGGCTGCCTCCCTCCCTCCCTGTTTGGTAGCTGTTCTCGGGGGGCCGTGCCTGGCCCCTGGGGAGGTGGCTGCTCTGGGCGCGCAGCCCTTCCCCCAGGGCTGTGCCCCCAGGGCCCTGACTGGTGGCGTCAGGTTGGTGCACCACCTGACCCCTCCCTGTCTGACTCCAGGGAACCGGGAGCAGCCAGGTGCCCCAGAGTAAGTACGCGGAGCTGCTGGCCATCATCGAGGAGCTGGGGAAGGAGATCCGGCCCACGTACGCAGGCAGCAAGAGTGCCATGGAGAGGCTCAAACGAGGTGCGTCCCACGGAGGCCCCAAAGCACCCCCGGGTCCCAGCTGTGAAAGGCCTTCCTGGGAGTTTGCTGGAGGGTGGGTGGGCTCCCTCAGCCACGGGGGCTGCTGGTTTGTCACAGATCACTGTCTGATGGGGGGCGTCAGGCAGGGGCAAGTGGCCCTGGGAGGTGGGCTGGGGACCCGGCGGGAAGGGGCTCGGCGGTCACTCAGGCTCTGCGGCCCCTTGGGTGCTGAGAAGGCGCAGCTCCAGCCAGTGAGCCTCGCCCCGTCGCCCTGGGCCACCGGGCGGTCCGCCGGCTTTAAAGAGGAATCTCGGGAGCTCTGGCCCCTGCCTGCTTGGTTCCTGAGGCCGCCGTGGGGCCCACGGGCCGGTGTGGGGCGGGGGTCTGTCCCAGTTTGGGGTGGGAGGGGCAGGAAAGCTGTGAAGTGCTTTATGCTGGGAGGGGTTGGTGTCATAGGAAAAAGGTGACTCAGGGGAAGATGTGACCGACCAGCTGACTTCAGGAGATGGGAAGTCGTTTGCTACCTTGTGAAGTAATGGGAAAGGCAGAAGGGAGTTCTATTTTCGAAGATGGCAGCTCAGAGCACAGAGACCTAAGTGCGAACTTAATTTCAGGAGGGATTTGGGGTTCTTAAAAGGGTGAGAGAAGCAGCTTTGGAGGAGGAGGAGAGAGGAGCATTCTTCGGTTATGAACCTGAGGCATCAGTTGGGCTGCAGTTAAGGCCGTGGCCCCAGGGGTGGACCAGGCCGGCTGTGGACAGGCCCCCGCAGGCCGTGGCTTTACGGTGTTTCGGAGCCCCCGGGAGACCGATGGCGAAGCTGGGTTGGGTACTAAGGGGCACAGGTGTGGGGAGGGGGGCTGGCTATTAGCGGCTGGAACCAAAGAGGGCTTTGGAGGGATGTGTAGCTTAACCTGACCGTTGCCGGGGTCCGGCAGGTATCACGGTGGTCCAGGCCACTGGTGGAGTTGGGGGAGTGAGTCGCCTGCGCTGGTTTCTGCACGGAAACCCCTGGGGAGGTGCGGGGCCCCACAGTCACCCCACACAGCTGCTCAAGTCAGCACGTGGGTGGACCTAGTGACCACTGGTCCTGGCCAGCAGCCGAGCCCACGCAAGCCAGGTTCATGTAGCAGGGCAGAAAGGGTCACGCAGGGTGCACTGTCGCTCGGTCGGCAGATTACAGCCCATGAGCCGAGAATGGTTCTTACACTTTTTCGTGATAAGATTTTGTGACATTCACACTGTGTCTGTGGGTAAAGAGTCACGGAATACGGCCACACCCGCTGCTTGTGCAGTGTCTGAGCCTGCTCGCACGACCCAAGGGCAGGGCCGAGGAGTCGTGACAGTGGCTCTGTGGCCTGCCACGCCCAAGAGATAGCTGTCTGGCCCTTTGTAGAACACGCCCCCTGAAGCTCGGAGAGACCAGGTCCGAGTGGTCCGGGTGCCTGTGGCCCTCGGGACGCCCTTCCTGCCACCCGCTGGGAGTCTGTCTCTCGGGAGAAATAGAGCCTTGGTGTCCAGTAAACTGAGGCCGACATTTCGTGAAGTTCCGTGGAGGCAAAAAGTCAATCAGCCAACCAGAGAGAGAGGACGTGGAGGGGGACAGACAGGACAGAATGGAGATGGGGCGGGGCGGTACGGCATGGCGGACCAGCCCGGTGCCCGGCCGCGTGGAGGCTGCTCCACCCCTCGGGGCCGGTGCAGGGTTGGGAAGAAGCCAGAGAAAAGCTACGATGATGGCCTGACAGCCTGGGGTCTCCAAAGCGAGTCAGGCTCAAAGAGCTTATGCGAGCCCCAGTACCCCGCCATCGAGCTGGGGATAGTTGTGGAGTCACGGCTGTTTTAAGAGATTGTACTTCTAGAGAGGGGAAGAGAGGAAGGGAACAAACATCGATTGGTTGCCTCCCGAGTGCCCCCAGATGGGGACCTGACCCACAACCCAGGATTTTTCCCCCACCGGGAATCGAACTGGTGACCTTTTGTTTTTGCTGGAAGACGCCCAACCCGCTGAGCCACACCAGTCAGGGCAAGAGTCGTGTCTTGAAGGAAGAGCTTGCTGGCTGTCACCGTGAGGGCAGGAGGAAGTTTTCAGGGAGACTTGGAGAGATTTTGCTAGGAGGGAAGAAGAGCTTTGGGAGGTGGCATGGGACGTCAGCACTGGATTCGAACCGCTGGGCGGCTCGGCTGCCTGTCCCGAGCTGCTTTCCAGAGTGAGAGCTCTCTGGCTGGTTGTGAAAGGACCCTCTTCCTCTCCCGAATCCTCTTCCGGCACGGGGCCGGCTGCAGGGTCCACAGTCTCTGCTGCTTCTCTTCCAGGCATCATCCACGCGAGAGGGCTGGTTCGGGAGTGCCTGGCCGAAACGGAGCGGAACGCCAGGTCCTAGCTGCCTCCTCAGCCTCTGTGCCGCCTGTCTCCTCCCGAGAAGCTCCAGTTCATCTCCCCTTCCCGAAGAAACTGGTTTCACATGGTAACAGTTCGGTTGCTCCGCCCGCGCCCCTCCTGTGGGTCATCAGGCTCTGAACCTACAGTCGCTAGGACGGAGGAGAGATTTCGCAGTCGAATGGGATTTACATATTAGTTAGGAACTAGCCAGGGTGGTGTTGTCGTTTTTTGTTTTTTAAAGCATTGATTAAAAGATGCACGTCACTTAGCCTATCTCACAGCTCCAAGAGACCAGCGTTTCTCTTCTTGAAGACGTTTATGTTGCTCCAGCTGTTCTTGGTTTCTCTTCCTGAGCTAACACGGCGCTGAGGGTTTTCCTTTTAGTGCGTCCTGACTGCCGCACGCTTGAGTAGCCGTCCCCGTTTGCCATCCGGCATAGATTCTGCTTCCCGTAACGTTTTTTGCTTAAGCATTTGCATGACTATTAGCGCTTCGAAGTCCGTTTTTAAGATGAACGAGTTATAAATACAGGAGAAAGAGCAACGCACCACACCCCGCCTACAAGGACCCCTGAAATTTTTCCTAAGTCTGTGTGTAGATTTCAGTTCCGCCTTTCCTGTCGGTCGATCCAAACATCGGGAAGAAAATGACTAACACTGTTTGCATCTTTGTATGTATTTATTACTTGATGTAATAAAGCTTATTTTCATTAACAATTGGTATGGAGATGTGGGCTCCTTGAATCGGGGGGCGTTTCACTCAGCAGCGCCTCGAGCAGAGCTGCAGGTGGGCCTCCTCCCTCCAGACTGGAACGCCTGGTGTGTGATCAGCACACTGCGCTGGGGAATCGTTGCTGTGGCGGGAGGCAGGGGCCCAGCGAGGTCGCCTCGAGGTGCCTTTTACCTGCAACAGCGGGCATACGTGTCCACCAGGGAAGAACTCGAGGACAGTGGGGAAAGCGGCTGCCGACTTTGCCCTTTGCCTCCCCCTCCCTGCAGTGAGGAGCTCCTCAGCCTTGAAGTGCCTGCCCTGTGCGCATTGGGGACACCACAGGAGCCTGTTTCTCATGCCACATGGCCCTACACAAGCTAGCCCCTTGGGTGCTCGACGGAAGATCCCCTGCTCTGGGGCTGGACACCGCTGGGTAGTGCGGGGCATGCAGAGAAGCCGGAGGGCGGAGGTGATTTTTAACATTGTTCCCAGTGGGACGAGCAGTAACTTGGGAAGGGGTGCGGGCCGTTGGGCAGGCGCGAGGCAGTCTGTGCCTCCGTCGTGCACGTGACAGGAGATTGCAAAAGGTGCAAGAAAGGGGACAGAAACGGCATTGTCTGTCCCTCCTGTTCACGGCTTTCCCACGCGTACTGGCTGCTCGGGCGCCGTTCCAGCGACTTTCCCTGGCCACCTGAGTGCAGGTTGGAGTGGGGAAGGGCCTGCTAGTGTGGCTGGCGGCGGTGGAGAGCCCGGCGTGGAGCACTCACCCTCCAGACCCGGCCGCGCTGCGGTGAGAGAGAGCTGTGACTGGCTGCCATGCAGGTGAATTTCTCTGGGTGCAGAAAAGAGGGAGCCCCGTGTCTGACAACAGCCTTCTCACCTCTCGGGGTACCCCCCGGTCCATATGTGAACTTGAGAAATGTCCTAACAAGCCGGCCTACTGACCTCGCTGAGACAACCCCAAACAATGCAAGGGCAAAGGATGGTGAGGGCGCCGAGCGGATCGATGCACAAATCGGGTTTCCAGAACCTCGTCCCTTAGGAACCTCCTCGTAAGCCAACAAACGGGGAATGGTGCTCATGTGTCCACTTTGGAGAGGGTGCTTGGCCACGTGGTCTAATTGGCTGATAGGGCAACTAACAACCTGTAAGTCCTTGCCATCTTGTTTTCACTCTGATATGAAGCTGATAGACACCTAAGGGTCACTAAGCAGTGACCTCCCAGCGGGTGACAGGGGGCCTGGGAGGCTATTTATGTTTGTCTCAATTTTACAGTTCTTCCTAAAAATGGACCTTATTAATAGCCCTACTTTTTAAGAAAATACAATTTTCTCTATTTTTTTAAAGGTTTTGTTTATTTTCAGAGAGGGGGAAAGGGATGGGGAAAAAGAGAGGAACGTTGATGAGGGAGAGAAACACCCAGGGGCTGCCTCTTGCAAGCCCCCCACTGGGGACCTGGCCCACAGCCCAGGCCCGACCCCTGACTGGGGCTCGGTTCGCCGATGCTGCTCCATCCATGGAGCCACACCAGCCAGGGCAGGAATTGTACTTAAATTTTTTTTTAATTTCTAACCTTTCAGAATAAGATAAGATACAATCACACATATGCACAGCTTAAAAAACAAGGTGACATCCTCGTCCCTGCTTCCCAGGTCGAGAGCAGGACTGTCGGCGACCCCGCTGCCCCTCCACGTGCGCCCTTCAGCCGTGCAGCCTTTGCGCCCGAGGGAGCCACGGTCCTTCCCCAGGGATGACGTCCCCGTGTTTTGGCTGGGCTCTCAGCGCCTCACCCCTCAGTCTGCTGTCCGAAAACTCTGACGTCCTTTCCCCCTGTGCAAACAGTCGCTTTGGGAGCCCGGCAGCGGTGCAGGTGACAGACCACGCGGTGCCATTCTAGAAAGCACGGGCAGGCCCATTCAGTCGGAGCCTCCTGGCGTCTCCCCGTGGACGTTGGTGCTCGACGCCCAGAGTTCTTTCAGCTGCTTCTTTTTCTGCAGGGTTTCCTTGGCTCTTTTCTTCCTCTCTTGCTTTTTCTTCTCTGCTTCTCGTTTTTCTCTGTGAGCAAGGCTGTCCTCACCATTGTAGAAAACGTCCACTTTCTCCTGCAGGATCTTCCGAGCTAGCTTCCTGTTCTGATCCACGGACCTTGTCTGGTGGCACTGCGGAGAGAAGTGTGTGACGTGAGGACCACGGGTGCTCTGGTCGGGATCCCGGGGTCGCTGACCTCCCTGGGCACTGCGGGTGGGGGTGGGGTCAGCGACAGAAGGAAAGCCACGCCCTCCCCTGCCCGCGTGGCTTCCACAGGGTTCTTTCGTGCAGCAGCAACGGTAGCCTCTAAATCACTTCAGGTCCCAAGATGGTTTTGAAAACACCTTCCGGCGTGCCTAGCTTGTGGCCAGGAACGAGACCTGGGCGTGCAGGAGGGAAGGGCAAGTTCCGCCTGTGGAAGGAAACCCCCTCCACGTGGGGGCCGACCACGGCACCCGTGTGCGAGGCCTCGGTGCCAGGGGCACGAGTCTGCCTTGCAGAGCTCGTGGGTGAAGGGTATCTCTGTGGACTGGGGCTGCACATTTGGAGTAAGTTACATGAAGTGGGTGGAAACAAAAATTAGGCTGGCTTTCAGAATTTTACCTGTTGCTCAGGAATGACACTTTTTCAAGGAGGAAGAGGAAAGTGGCTGGGACTTGCAATGACGTGCCCTGGGCTCCGACAGCTGGCCGTGAAGAGTGGGGTTGGGAACCTGGCCGTGGCTGGTCTAGGCTGGCCTAGGCTGGCCCTCCGCGGAGGAGAGGGGCTGGGCTCTGAGGCCAGAGTTGCTCAGGGGCCTGCCTGAGCGCCCGGCTGATTCTCGAGGCCCCAGCTGCCTTCCAGCCCCTGGCATGGCCGGGAGCAGTGAGACAGGAGAGAGCACGTTGCTGTTTGTAGAGGTTCAGGCCGTGCTGACAGCCGGCGAGGCTCCGATCAGAGCGTGGCTTTTTATCGCGAGAAGGAAGACAGGCGCAGTGCATGGTGTTCTGCTTTGGAGCGCCGAAAACAGCGTGTCTCCCTGACCTCACGCTCTGACGGGTGGGCGTCACTGGCACCTACCGAAGAGGGGCAGAGGGACACGGACACGACTGTCCCGCTTAACCAGCCAGGTCACTAAGGCCCGAGGCTGTGGGCAGGCATCTGGGACCTGGTGGTGCCCCAGCGGTGCTGTGGCCACTGGCAGCCGAGGCTGTAAAGAACCGCACTGCCTGCCTGGTTCAAGGAGGGCGGTAAGAGCCCGGCTCCGGGGGCCCCTGGGAGGGCACTGCCTGGGGGAGGACGCCTCAGGGCAGGGATGTGCAGGGGACAGGACGTGCGATGCCCTCTGGTACGCTAGGCCCCCGCCCTGGGGCTCCTCCCTTCCTCTACCTTGACCACCAGGCCCGAGGGGACGTGCTTCAGCACCACGCAGTTGCTGGTCTTGTTGGTGGCCTGGCCCCCGGGGCCATGTCCTTTCACAAACTGCTCTTCCAGTTCGCCCTCATCCAGAGGAAG
Source organism: Tonatia bakeri (assembly GCA_004024845.1). Taxonomy (NCBI): domain Eukaryota; kingdom Metazoa; phylum Chordata; class Mammalia; order Chiroptera; family Phyllostomidae; genus Tonatia; species Tonatia bakeri. Next base: position 106,068 of record PVIA01004713.1, read on the forward strand.
CAGAGCAGGGCGGTCCTTCTTGCCTGCCACCTGGACTGCAGCGACCCCTGCTCCCGGGGACAACAGTGCTGCCAGCCGGCATCCCCACGGCCCGGGGCCCGTCCTGGTCAGCGGGGCAGGAAGGCGGAGCCAACCGGAGGCGCTCATGGATGGAGAGGGTCTGTGCACCGCGGACCTGCGCAGACAGAAGGACAGCCTTTGATACAGCAGCCTGGAGGCAAGCACTCAGTTCTGGGGGAGGGTTTGGGACATCAGTGGCAATGGGTCATCTGGCCGCACACACCAGTCCCCAGCATCGGCTGCCGGGGCAGCAGTACGTGCCCTGCCAGCTGGTCAGTATTTCCTTATAACAGACCGGAAATATCTCCAAGGCACCCAGAGGTGCTGTTTTCCCAGGAGGGAGAGGTTTGGAGGGTGGCATTGCAGAGGACAGGGACGACATTCGATAAGGAAGTACTGAGCGCACACCAGGCAGCAACCAGGGTCGGAGGCAGGTGCCACTGTCCGAGCGCCAGGGAGTGTCTGCCAGCCACCGGCAAGGCCGCCGCAGCGTGCCACCGTCGGTCTCGGCGACGTTCCGCTGGCGCACCCCGAAGTTTAAAACACGCGTACCTGGCTGTTCAGTCAGGGGCTCTGACCTCGTTCCTGCAAACTGTCGAATAAAAAATGACCAGAGCCGTCCAGTGTGAAGGAATCAAAAAGCATCCCTATTGTCAGATTGGCAAAAAGATACATTTTTGGTGTGCCACAGAATTTTAGTGATTAGTTCACATGCGCCTGCGAAATGGAGGCTGAGACCCGCCGGTCCGTTTGGTGGCTGAGCCTCACCGTCTGACACAGGGAGTGTCACTATCAATCAGTGTCGTGACGGTTGTTTTTCAGCTTCTTGGGCTTGAATAGGACATCTGTTCCCTTGGCCGCACCGCCCATGATGTGGTCCAATGGGCACCGGCAGAACCGCCGAGTGGGCTGACTTTTACCAAGGTGCCTGGTGCACTGAAATACCAGGCAAGGTGTTCTGTGAGCTGCGTGAGGTCAAACAGAGCTAGACTCGGTCTTCACGGAGCTCAGTCCCGTCAGAGACAGAAAACGATAAAGTGAGAATCAGTGATGAGATTTCAATGAGGACCTGAGACGCAGCGGGGGCAGAACCAGGCCCTGGCTGGCAAGCGAACGGTGCGGGCGCGCTGGGCCCACCGGCCCTGCTTCCATCCAGGGCAGGGCGGTGGCAGGACCTGAAAGGGGTCCCCTGTCAACGATGGGGTGCGAGTGGGGCAAGCCACAGCCTGGGCTGCGTGTCTCACTGCAGACTGAATGGGTGGGGGCCCTTCTCTGCCCCCGGGGGCTTGCAGCTCAGAGAGGGGTGTGCTCTGGAAAGGGCTTTTGTTGAAGCCTTTGAAGGCGCGAGACTGGTTTCTAGCAAAGGCCCTGTCACCCAGTGGATCATGGGAACCACGCGCACGCCACTCGGTTGTGCGTCTCCATGGCCGACCACGTGGGCACTGAAGCAGATGCCGCTCCTGCCACCGCTGCTCCTACTGCGCTGAGTAGCTGCTGCTTCCACTCGACCCGCGTGCACTCCCGCCTCCCGCTCCTGGCAGCCGGTCTCCCGCCAGCACCGGTTCCTAAGGGAACACCCACCGAGGTACCTGTCGCCCACTCACACCCGCTGTGCCCACACCGACCTCGGGGAGCGCCGGGGAAGCCAAAGCCGGCACGCGATTCGGTGTGGCTTCCAGGCAGGGGCGTGCATTTTCCGTGACTCCAAATCGGAGTGTCTCAGTCATCAGCACGGCTGACGCCGAGAAGACGTTGGTCGCTGTTAAAAGGACAACACAGCGAGCAGTCTCCCTCCCTCTCTACTCTGTCCTCGGTTCTGTGACCGACACAGCCTGATTCGAGGTGCGGCGGCAGCCCGGTGGGCGGCATGGCCAGTGCTCCCTGGCTGTGAAGAGATACGTGTGGAAACGGTGTGTGCGTGGAGATGGCACTGTAACAATGGCTCTTGTTTGCTGCGAGAGAGACGTTTCAGAAGCGCCCTCGGGAAGGCAGGTAAACGGTGCGCCCACACGGCGGGTGCCTGCCCTGGGGTGGCTGCGACTAAGGCTCTGCTTCCCCGCAGACGCCGGTGCGTGTGCCCAGAGCCGCCCTTCCCCGCCTGGTCTCTGCCTTCCGCCCCCGGAACGAAGTTCCCATGGGCATCAGACAGTGGCCAGCCGGGGGTCGGATTCGTCGCGGAACACCAGCCCACGCCTCTCCTGGGGTTTCTCTTCCGCTAGCTGGTGCATCCGACCGGGCAGGACAGCGCCGGCTGCAGCCCGGCGACAAAGAGAGGAAGCGGGTCTGAGACAGGCGACACCCCCAGACAAAGGGCGGGGGAGGGTGCTTTCAGCGGCTGCTTTGTCATCGGCCCAGTGTGTTCCAAGCCCTGCCTCTGTCCTACTTCACAGCTGACATGCACACTGGAGGGTCTGCCACCCACCCAGAGTTCAGGCAGGTCCCCAGCACTTGGTGACTGGCTGCTTTGTGCAACAGCGAATTCCAACAGCCAATCGGACGGTCCCAAATACTTTCAGTATCTCCTGGAGCCCTGGCTCTGTGCCAGTGACATCTACCAATGACAGACACACCCGTGGCCCCACTTCCCCGAAGTGCAGGGAGGACTGCGGGTTGGATTTCAGTTTTTGTGATACCTGCAGAGCAGCCCGAAGTCCTTGGGGAACAATAAGCCCTTGAAATGAGAGCTCATCATGACATTAAAAAAAAAGGGACCCAGAAGTGTGAGTAACGGGAAACCGTTGAGGCGGCGGCGGCGCTCTGCTCTGATTCCTCTCTGGGAGGGGAGCCCCGCTCAGGGCTGGCCCCTGCCCCCACTTCCTGTCAGCTCGGGGCTTCTGCACCGAAGCGCGGGCTGCGGTCCAGGTACAGCTGCACACTGTCCGAGGCCATTCCCACGCACACGACAGGCGTCAGGCCTTCACAACAGGGATGCTCGTCTCTGCGGCATTTTCCACATGGACTACGAGCCGGGCCTGGCCTCAGGTGCCCACAGAGCCGGGGGTGGGAGACAGAAGTTGAGATAGATGTCCCTAAGTGTGACACAGGCCACTGACCAGAGTGGGTGACCCGCTCCACAGCTGTGGTCCAGGCTCTCCTATGGCCCCCGGTCACCTGGAGGGCCTGGAGTGGGGACTCTCTTCCTGACCTGGATCTGGACGGCACGCGTTGCCCCTTGGGCCTCCACATGTGCCCCAGACCGAGGTGGGCACCTGGTGGGACAGATGTCACGTGGCTGTGACTAGGGCAAACTGTCGCTGATTTACACCAGACGGTGAGTGAGGCCGGCCCCCCGTCGGAACCACCTGCAGGGAGGCCCAGCACCTTTGCCTCTTGACTCCCCTTCTGGGCGTCATCTGCCAGAAGTTCACCGTGTAGCCACTTTTTTAGGAAGGGGAGAGCACTAGTTTCTCTTAGCCACGGCCTGCGCGGCACGCCGCCTTGCAGAAACATCATCAAAACCAGGCAGAGGCATAGGAGTGGAGACGGACTGAAATGGGGGCTTTAGGGAGGACAGTCACTTTCAAGCTCCCACAGGGCAGCCTTCTGTGGGTGGACACACCCCCTGGGGACCGTGTGAGATAAGTGAGACACTGGGTCCCCAGGGCCTGGGTCGCTTCCTGACCAGCTCCCAGGGGAGGCTGCTACTGCCAGCCCAGGAGCCCACTCGGGGTGACGGCGACGGGCTCTGAGCCCTCAGGATGGTCGCGGCTGGATGGGAGCCCAGGACCCGGGTGCTGGAGCCGGACACGGAGGCGGTGTGAAAGCGCACAGGGAAAAGAACGCCACACACGTAGGTTTGGGCAAACAGAGAAGGCGAGACGGTGACACAGGGACCGAGAAACAGGGTCATCTGAAAAGGAACCCCACGCGCTGGTTTCTACTGTGGTGATGTTCTAGAAGGGCGTTATCTGACAGACAGAATGCAAGCCGAGTGTGAGGTTCCACATTTTCCAGTAGTCACATTAAAAAGAGGAACAAAAGAGGAAAAAAGTAGTAAAAAAGAGACTGAGGAAATTAATTTTAATGTATTAAAAGTGTATTTAACATTTTAATATATTAACCCAAATAGATCCCAAATATTATTTCTGCATGTAATCAATAAAAAAATCACTGCTATCTTTATAATTTCACTCGTTCACTTTTTCACGCCCCACCCCCACTCCGGGCTGGACCGCCACACTCTGATGGACAGACGGCACAGCGACCCCATTTTCTTTCATCTGCGCTAGAACCTTAGCAGCCACAGGAACGGCTCCAGGTCTCTCAAACATGCATTCCTTGAGTTATTTTTTTACGTCAGTATTCAAACTCTGGAGTGCATTAACGCTTACAACACGGTCAGTGCGGACGAGCCACGTGCCTAGTGGCTAGGGTGTCAGACGCCCCAGCTCTGGGACCCTGCCACAGCGAGTGGCACCGGGGAGCTGCTTAGGAATGGAGACTCCCGGGCCCTGCCCCCGACCCGGAGGAGAACCCACTGCAGGAAGATCCTCAGCTGACTCAGAGGCATCTCCCAGGTTTGAGAAGCTTTGTCCCAGAACACAGGAATGAGAAGTTGTTCCGGCTGCTCGGGCAGACACGTTTAAAAGCTGCGGTTTCTTCTGTTTAGAACATGTAAGAAGCCGAGACCAGAATTCTGGAGTGCTGACCGCCGCTGAGTCTTCCTCCCCCTCCCCCGTGAGGAGATAAAAGGACAGGCCTCACAAGGGTGCCCGCACCAGCAGTGCAGGGCCAAACCCCGGCCTGAACAGGCCGGCTGTCGCAGCTCTGCAGTCACAATGGCCAGCTGATGGCACCAGAAGCTAAGCGAGAGGAGGAGGGTTTTCTGGCAAATGCTTAATAATACTTCGCGTTTCAAAAGTGCGTTCTGGTGCTCCCTGCAGCACGGGAGTGAAAACAAGGCAGCCTCCCTCTGCCTCTCACACCCAGCTCATCCTGCCTGGCTCGCCGTCCGAAAAGCCCGTGAGAGCCGAACACCTCCCGAAACGGAAGCCCGGGCGACGGGGCTCGGGCCTGAGACACACCTCGTCCTCTCCTAGGCTCGGGGGACACCGTACTTTTCACCCACGGCAAGTGAGTGCTCACCGAAGCCGAGCGCGGACTGACCCGGAAACCAGAGCGGAAGAGGAGACTGCTCTGGGTCGGCCTGGAGTTAACAGGCTCGCTGCTACCCAGCTCCAGAGACAAGAAGTCGATGACAAGGGAGTCGGGGAGAAAAGCTTTCAACTTGTGCGGTCATAACATCCTGTTCAGTTTGTGTGGGTTTTTTTTTTAACAGAAAACTCTGAATCCGCAGGGAATTACACCTGTCCTATTTATGGCATCTAACAGGAACTTTGTAACTTATCACCTACACTATTAAAATCAGAACTACATAAAAAGCGGCAATAATGACACTTTATTTTCTCCTGAGTCTCTGAGCCTCTGTTAGCACAATGATGCCACACGTTTGTCTTGATGGGAAGAAAGGGAGGCAGACTCGCATGTGGGTTACTCCAGAGACACTGATCTTGGAAGAGCGGCGGCTAGTCCACGTCTTGAAACCAAATCGATCCTTTCTCCAGCTTGTTTCTTTACCTGCCCTACCATCTCCAGATCTGTTCTCTCCCCAGCCCCTTACTCTCTCAACTTTTTCTTGACTCTGCCTCTCCTTTGTGGTCCCTGGAAGGCCACACTGCCTCCTGGTCAGCCTGACCCACTGGGCACCTCTGGCCACCTTTCCTCGCCTGCAGATTGGAGATAGTAGCACCCAGGGTGAGAAAAAAAAACCCCAAAACATACGTGTGGCCACAAGTGTAAAGCGATTAGCTCTTTCGATCCCTAAACTACAAAGCTCAGGAACCTCTTGACGCACCATGTGCACTGTGGTCTCACCCACAAACCCACCGTGCAAAGGGATCACTTCCTGGGCCTTTGTTTTCGGGCTCAGAGTGAAAAGGCTCCCAGAACAGTGACCTCCTGAGCATTTTACTTGGTAGGGCCCCATGTAAGAAGCACCTGGAATCCCTGGAATTACCAAAGACGTGTGTTTGGTGAGGTCATAATTGTGGTCTGTGAAAGGTGCCAAGGAGAAAATTATGGTGCCGAGAACACAGCTTGTCTTCCCAGCAGATTCAAGGGGAAAGATGAAAACCGGCTTCACTGAACAAGCCCTGGTTTAAACAGAGGTATTTAGGAACTGTCTAATGTAATGAGAAGTAATGAAGGCCAGGAAAAGTGGAAAAATTCATATTAAGTGTATGCCTATCATTTCCTTCCATTAAAAAAAAAAACCCTTTTATTTATTGATTTTGGTGGGGAAGAAACACTGATTTGTTGGTCCACTTATTCATGCATCCATTGGTCAATTCTTGTATGAGCCCTGACTGGGGATCGAACCCGAAACCTTTGGTGTGTCAGGACGACGCTCTGACAGACTGAGGTACCCAGCCAGGGTTCCTGCACTTAATAATTAAACTACAGCTTGAAAGTTTTAGAATTCCTCATCTTTTGTTGTGGGGAACTGCTCTCCAACGTGATGTGAGGAACTGTATATAAAAATCAATGAAACAAAGTAACATTCTGGTTAACAGACACTAAATTTCTCAAGCCAAGAGCAGCTGCTCTTATTGGATAGCTTAGCCTTATCCCAATCGATGTGAAAGATCTCCACTATAAAGCTGTCAATGTAAAGACCAAGACAAAAGAGAGATACTTGGGCCATTTGATGTTACAATAAAATCATATGGTAATCATACCCTCACACGGCCATAGAAGTAGTAGAAAATCTCCAGTATGGGGTTACGTTTACATTAGATGAACAGTTATACTTAATACACTTACAGGAATTTCTGAAGTTTTCTACAATCATAATTTCTTTCTTTTTTTAAAGATTTTACTTTATTTATTTTTAGATAGAGGGGAAGGGAGAGAAACATCAGTGTGTGGTTGCCTCTCATGCACCCCAAACTGGGGACCTGGCCCACAACCCAGGCATGTGCCCTGACTGGGAATTGAACCAGTGATCCCTTGGTTCTCAGGCCGGTGCTCATTCCACTGAGTCACTCCAGCCAGAGCTAGAATCATAATTTCTATAGACCTGAAAAACTACCTTTTTAATTGTTTATAACGCTTTGAAAAAGGCATTTCTTCTCTCTAGCCAAGTTAGTCAATTTCCATTCTGATTTTTTTTTTTAATTTAGACCCTACCAAAGAGCTTAACCTAAGTAAAGACAGATGGTGTTAAGACCATACCAAAATATTTCACTGCATCAACTGGTTAACAAGATAACTAGGTTAATCAGAATACTACTAGTTTATTAAGACATTAATAGCTTAAAAAGTTATCTAAAATCCCACTGCCAAAAACAAAGCAAAACGACGCTCTCAAATTAAAAAGAGCCCATCTGATTTTGTAGCCAAAGCGATGGACCCATCTGTCTCGTGCAGGGTTAAAGAACTAACCACTCCTACTATCCGCTTCGGGGGTTAATATTTTTTTTGTAAGAAAACACCTTTCCGGGCGGGCTGTCTCAGGAATTCACACTTCTGGGACTGACCATTTTGTCTACATTGTCTCAAATGAGAGACTTTGTGGTCAACTGAAACTACTGCTGAAGCTGCACCGGCTTTTGGAGGTGGAATGAAATATGCTCCCTGAAAACAGCCATGCACTGACAAAATAACTTGCTTAGGTGGACCGGGCAGCATCTAAGTGATGGGCCAAGCTGGAAGTAGCTTAAAGGCGAACTAGTTCGAAGCAAGGGGACTGAGCAGAGCGAATGAGATGGGCTGGGGGCCCACAGGGAGGGAGGGACGCGGGGTCTCTGCAGTCCTTCGAAAGACCTGGCAAGGGCAATGCCGACACCTACTACGTGCCAGGCCTAAATCAACCCTGCTGCGTGCTACGGGCGCCACAAGGCTCCTCTGAACAAGTCCCTGAGGATCGTTGCATTCGTCCTCGGTGTCGGTGGGAGCTGTTTTCTCCAGGGCCGTGGGCTTTCCTGTCCCTCCCCCACGCCAGTCCTCGAAGAGCCCCAGGGCCGACCCCTGGCAGCCTGATGTAAACCAGGTCCGGGGACAACCGAGCTCAGACGTCTGGACCGGCCTCACCCCACCTCCAGCAGGGCCTCCCATCAGTTGGTTGCGCGACTCAGGGACTCAAACTGGGACACTCAAGGCGTCCGGATGCCCCGGTCTCCTCTCCAGAGCCCTTGTCAATCGTGAGCAACTGTCGGGGTGCCTGGTTTCTCCGCAGACACTTACCTGGCTCCAGGATTGGCCTCCGCCCTCAAAATTCCAGGGGGAACCAGAATTAACGCAGAACACCGATCGCGATCGCGATCTGCAGTCTGCGCGCACGCGCACCACGCCAGCTGCGGCTTCCCTCACTTGCGGGAGGCTCATTCTTACGAATGCGCATGTGAGAAGCTGAGGGTTCTTTCCCGCGTGGCAGCGGTCAAGCTGCGAGACAGCCAATCAGACTAGAGAATTTGACATAAGCCCCGCCCCACCCAGTTCCCAAGCGTCGAACCTCCCTCTTTTGCGTGGGCAGAAGAGAAAGGGGGTGGGGGCGCGCGCCGGGGCTCGGTCGTCTCCGCCCCCTTCCTAGCAGCCAATCGTAGGCAAGGCGCCGGGCGCGCGCACGCTCCCTTAAGTTTAACGGTCGCGAGAAGCCGCTCGCCCGACCCTGAATTGGAACGGCGGCCAGGTAAGCGGCCGTCCGCTGCGGGAACTGCAGGTCTCGGGGGACAGGGGACGAGACTTACAAGACACGGCCTTAGAGGAGCCGTGAGCGTACTGATGGGCTAGGGCGAGGAAGACGGCGGCCACACAACGCACCCTAACACAGTCCTCTGGCGTGTGGGGGCTTCGCCTGCGGCCGTGCGCCTTTTCTGGAGTCGGTGCCCTTGAGTGACACCCGCGGGGCCCAATCGCAGAGCGTCTCTCCCCGAGGGGCGGGGGTCTTGTCGCATCTCCCCCCCCCTTTTTTTTTTTTTTGGAGGAGGAGCCTGTGCTCACTTTAGAAATCCGGACTGTAGTTAGTGGGACGGTGGCTCCCGTGCGGTCGCTCTGCCAGCCCGGCGACGGCGCGGGTTCTCGCCTTGTCGCTTGGGCCCGAGAGTCCGCACCGGTGGCCGAGGGCTGGCCGTGAGCGCGGCGGCGCCAGGATCTGGCCTCCGGACCGCGGCCGTCCGCTCTCCCTTCCCCGCCAGCCGCCCAGCGACGCAGAACTGCGTCGCTAACTGACGTGGCCGCCGCAGACCCCGACCAGCCGTTCCCTTTCCCCCAACTCCCCCTCTTTTTTGTTTTTTACTAGTGGGAAGGGGGACCAAAAGCGTCATACTTTGTTTCCGTGAGATATAAAAATGTGCCTGTGCTTCTGTTTACTTCCACGAAGTTTTCTTTAAAAAGTTTTTTTTTTTCCACATTGTGTATCGGGTGTTCCCCATCCCTTCAAGCCCCCTCCCCCCCGATGGAGAGACAGCGCTGCGTTTCAAGTGGTTTTCCGCCGGGATCCACTGCATCCGGATGATCTCAGCCGGGAAAGGAGAGACGGGTGGCGGGTCCTCGTCCCTAGAGAGCTTGTGTTCTTCTGGGAGAAGAGCAAGGTGATCTGCATCCAGGCATTTTCGTTGCCAGTTGGAAGGTGCAGCCCGCGACGTTTTCAATACCCCGTTTGTCGTGGGCGATGGGCTGAAGCCGCCGGGGAGGAGCCCATTGACTTAGGTCCGGTTACCCTTGGCTCTCACACCTGTCCCCGCGGGCCGTGGGTCCTTTATGAGACGCTGGTTTCAGAGTTGGGCTTTGTAAAACCAGGCCCTAGCAAGTGGGAACCTAGAGGAACCAGAATACTGGGCAGTTTTTCTCTGTATTCCTATTTTGTAAGCAGCACAGATTTTCTTTTTCTGTTGCTTTAATTTTTTTTTTTTTTTGTAATGCATGAGTTTCCTAAGAAGGGGGTGCACTGGTGAAGCCAATGTGCCTGTGAATACCTAGGGTCAGTTCAGTTTTTGTGGGTCTGGCAAATAGTTTAGTTTTAAAGAGGTGTTGTGTGCACCCAGTACAAAGGCCGTGTGGTGCGAATGCGCTCCGTCTGCCGCGCCTCCGGCAGAGGGAAACGGAAACAGCGTGGTCAACCGTTTAACTGGCTGTTTTCAATTCCAAATTAGATTCTGAGTAGTTCGCCTTCGTCTATTCACTGTATGAACCAACAAGCAGGAATTCATTAAACAGACAGAGGAGGCATGTAAGTATTCCAAAGGTTACCTAGTAACAACATTGTGTCTAGAACCTTGATGATTACACACATACAATTCTGCAACATTACCTGGAAAAGATAATGCTGTTTCGCAAATCACCTTATCGTAGATTTAAAATTGAGATCTAGTTCACATACCATAACATTCATTCTCTTAAAGTGTACAGTTCATTGGTTTTTAGTACATCGCCTCTGGAGTCATCTCTGATTCCAGAACTGTCACACTGTAGCGTGTGCATCCACACTGTAGCACGTCTCCGTACTTCATTTCATTCTTGCTTTTTCTTTAGTACTTCATTGCTTTTCATGGCTGAGAAAGACCCCTTTATGTGGATCAGCACACTCGTCCTCCCAGCCACCAGTCGGCGGGCATTCTGCATGTTGGTCCTCAGGAGTGACGCTGCGCCCCTTACTGCAGCTTCTGTGACGGGGCCAAGGCCTCCAAAATCATGACAAGAAGATATTTGCCAGGTTTCGTAGCTTTTCAGTAGTATCTTTTTCCCCATTCATTTTCAGACTCTTGGGAACTTAGGATATTTCACAGTTCTGAATGTTAGCAACTGAAAATGCTTGTAGACGATGAAGCCTCTGAAGATGGCTCGGACTCAGTTCCTTCACACGGTGACAGAACCTGCACGTTCAGATGAGAGAGCCTAACAGTTTCTGTGCGCTATGGAAGATTCTGACTCGGTGAAACCCTTACCAAAAACTCCATCTTCTGTAGAATTTGATATAAAAAATTCTCCCTACTCTCTTGGACTGAACTTAAATACTAATAGGTAAGAATGGGATAGATAGATTTTTTAAAAACTGTATTAACAAATCAGAATAAATTTATTTTCATGGATTACCAATTTATTCAAATAGTGTCATAGTGACTGATTTGCATTAAAAACAAACAAACAAAATAAACAACCATAATCAGGAACTGTTGAGGGATAGGTAAGAAGAGCTTAAGCCCTCCAAGGTTTTTTTATTTCTGCCAGAGGTGTGTACTTTCGCATGGGGGTTATTGTGAAAAAGGACTTGTTTTTGCCAGTTGTAGTGTTTTTACACTTTTTTTGTCTCAGTAAATTATAAGAATATTTTAAAAATTTAGTTGCCTAAATATTGTTTCTGCCTTTTTAAGTTAACAAGACAAATAGTGTTTATTATTACAGAACTAGCTCACCAGTCTGGAAAGTAGCAATTAAAGTCAAAAGCCAGGAAGTAAGCAAGAAACAAAACAAAAAACCAGACTAAGTTGAAAAGTAGATGCTGTCGAACAGTGCATTTTTTAAAAAAATTTTATTTATTTTTAGAAAGAGAGGAAAAGAGGAAGAAAGAGGGAGTGAAACATCAATGTGTGGCTGCCTCTCGTGCACCTCCTACTGGGTACCTGGCCCTCGACCCAGGCATGTGCCCTGACTGGGAATCAAACCGGCAACTCTTTGGTTCACAGGCTGGCGCTCAATCCACTGAACCATACCAGCCAGGGCTGTTTCTTTTTTTCTTTCTTTCTTTCTTTTTTTTTTTTTAAAGATTTTATTTATTTATTTTTAGAGAGGGAAGGGAGGGAGAAAGAGAGAGAGAGAGAGAAACATCAATGTGCGGTTGCTGGGGGACATGGCCTGCAACCTAGGCATGTGCCCTGACTGGGAATCGAACCTGCGATGCCTGGTTCGCAGCCCACGCTCAATCCACTGAGCTACACCAGCCAGGGTGGGCTGTTTCTTTTTAAACTATAACACCTTCGGTTTGTTTTTAATCAGAGCCTGTTTATTCTGATTAGGTATGTAGTCTGACAAGCTTGATTATTTAGTTTCTAAATTTACAGTAGCTGAAAAACAGCAAAGAGGAAGGTACTATTTGAGGAAGTCAGTTATAAAAAGCAGACACAATAAAGTGAGAATAGCAGTCGGGCCCACTGGTAGAGGGGCAAATGCCTCTGCACACAGTAGGTCTTGAAGAAATCATGCCAAGTGAAGTAAGCCCGTCAGTGAAGGACAAATACCATATGATCTCATCCTAGGAGGACTCTCAGGAACACGCATGGAAACGTGGAACAGACTGACCCGGAGGGAAGGGGAGGGGATAGTGGTGGACAGAGGGGGAGGGGCTAGACAGAGAGCATGTGTGAGTGACCGGCAGGCATGGACAACGGTGTGGGGATTGACTGGGGAGGTGGGGGGAGGTGGGATGGGTGGAAGAGGGCAAAGGGGGCAAATGGGGACAACTGTAATAGAATAACAATAAAAAAGCTTTAAGAAAAAGAAATGGTGCATTATACATTCCTTTAAAAACTTGTTCATTCTCTGCCTTCCTCAGGAGGAGCTTAAGACAGCTTATGAAAATATATAAAATAAAAGGAGGAAGCGTAAATTAAAGTGGGGTGAAAGGGGGGGAACAAGTGTGGGAAATGGCCCAGAGGGGATGTCTGTGGGGGTCACCTAGACCCCCTTGCTGAAAGTCGGCCACTGTTTTGTTTCCTGTGTTGCTTGGTGGGCCCTTGGGAGGCCGTTTCTAGGAGAAAAGCCTTTTAGAACCTAGTGTTTGCTGGGAGGAGCCTAAGTGTTCCTTTCTGATGAAATTGTAGCAGAACTTGCCCCCCTTTTCACTGTGACTGCAGTTAAATTGGCAGAATTGAACCTGATGAGTGTAAACCCCTTGCGGACAGCATGTTCCGGCCTCATTTCCCTCCTTTCACTTGAGTTTGTGTTGGTATTTTCTTTGATCCTAATTCTGTTTTGCTGTTATTTTCATTAGTGTCCACTCTCTTACAAATTCTTTGTGAAACAGTACCAATAAAGAAGTGAAAATGGAATTTAAATAATTAATTATGCCTCTTGTGCTTTTATAAAACAAGTTCTCCTGGAAAGAATCAGGGGTATTTTACACACTGAATAGGCTAAATTCGTCCTGGATATTTGCTTCTAATTTGCTTGGCACAACTTTTATTCAAAGATGTGCAGAGATAAGCATCCGCTTATCACACCCAATTAGAGGATCCAATTAACAAGACTCGGCTGTCTCTCTGGGCAGCGGGGAGAGAATCTCCAGGCCCATAAAGAGCAGCTCTTACAGCGGAGTAAATAATCCCCGGCAGTCATTCAGATCACCCAAGCTGGAGATGTTTCTTATTACTTAGCAGAAACTTTTATTTTCTGTTGGTACTTCCGAGTGGTCCCTCACTGTTGAAAAAGGCCTTTCTGTTGTGTTCTTGAAAAAAATTAAATGGTGCCTGTCTTTTTACTGCTATTTTTCTTTTGTGGACAAACTTGGGATCAGATTTTCAACAAATGAGGTGCCATTAAGAAGGATTAAATGTCAGTGGTTTTGTACTGCTCTGCTAAATCGAACTGCTGAATTGTTCAACTCGTTGGTAGAATGAAGAAAACCATTTGAATTATTTATGTTTCAACAGAAGTAGTCCCCACCTTAGTACAAATGGGGTGTCCTCTTTCTCAGGGAAGACCAGACCGTCTGCGATTCAAGGCAGCGCTGAAGTCCCGACCTCTCCCATGCGAGAGCCCCGGCACAGCGGGCAGACCGACTCGGAGCCGTGGAGAAACTGCGAGGTATCTTGTTCTGTTCTGTTTTGTTTGGGGATTGTAAAATAACTATAAACATGTCTCTGCGAAACTACTAAACTCTAAATTATTAGAAATTTATACCCTGAAGAGCGTGACACTGAAGTCATTGCTGAAGCGACCAAGTGTGCTCATCGGGTGATGATGCCGGTGAGTGTGAGAAAAAGTTATACGATGATCAGAAGTGTGTCTAACAATATCTCGGTGATTAGACTCACTGGGTTATATCGTCAGTGTGATGTTATTATCTAAAGTGTCTTCGTTCGGAGAATCAGAAGTTACTAATGCCGTCCTGGGTCTGGATGGGTTAAGTAGCTAATACGGGATTGTCATCATTTTGAGAAACTTAAATTAGAGCATTCCAAAGACTTCTATAAGTTAAGGCTTCTACACTGAGTTACGCTGAGTTTTTAGGGCAGTGGTCCATAGGTTAAATTGTGATATAAAAACTTAGTTAAGAGAATACTTTGTATATGTACGTTTTGCTTCATGGAATAATGCCCAAGATAGACTTTTCCAAGGCTAGATTTGGGAATGCTTAATAGAAATGTATAAAACATTATTATTAAAGTCTTTATTTAGAGTATAGGAGATTTTGTTTATGATACTTCTAGAATCATAATTTTTTAGTTATTTATTTTTAGAGAGAGATAGGAAGGGAGAGAGAGGGAAACATGGACTCGTTCCACTTACCCGTGCATTAACCGGGTGATTCTTGTATGTGTCCTGACTGGGGATTGAACCTGCAGCCTTGGCATATTGGGACGACACTCTAACCCACTGAGCTGCCCGGCCGGGGCTAGAACAATAATTTGTGTTGTTTTTTTCATGTTTAGTAATGATAGACTACTTAATTTTTGTAATGCAGGCATGTAATTGATTATTCAGTGAAGAGTTTCTTAAGATATTTTTTACTTTGATAGAATATGAAATATTGTTCTGGACATTTCAGTAACATTTCTCAAATTTGCTTTGTGTGTTTTATAGTATTTTTGTTGGTTGCAAAAACAAAAGCCTCTGATGGAGCATTCAGTGTAGGGTTCTAGAAAGAGTGTGAGGGCTAAGGATGCCCTGCCCAGGCGCGGGACTGATCCCCGTCGTCACAGCGCGAGCCTTCGGCAGGGAGCGTGCAGCAGATCGGACTTCCCGGCGATCATGCGAGCCGGGCTCTTCCTTCGTGTCAAAGCCTGTCTCCTGCAGTTCGTAGATGTGCCGCTGCCTGACCTGGGAAGATTATTTTGATTCAGTTGGGAAAGAATCTTTAACACATTTACATAGGAATATTACAAAGTAGTATTTCATATAGTCTTCTTTTCATATAGTCAGTATTTCATATAGTCTTTTAAGTACTTGGCTAAGATTTCTGTGATTCTGAGACTTTTCCCCCCAGTTTCACATTTGTAAGAAATTTTCAAAGCAAGGTGGGGTAGGACTGAGGGTGCGTGGAGTGGGGAAGGTGGTGGGGGATGGAGACAACTGTGTTCGAACAACAATTAAAAAAGATTAAAAAAAGAAATTTATAAAGCACATCATTAGTTTGTTTTAATTAGTTCATCATGTTAACTAGCTCTGCTGGTAGTGTATAATAGTGATGCCGTCTGTCATTTATTGTCTGTTTGCTGGGCATTCTAGCAGCCACTTTTAGGCAGTGGCATGTGCCTTTATTAGATCCAAAGCTTTCTCTTTACAACAATTTAAAAAATAACATGAACGGTCCTAGCTACCGCTCAGCTGGTTAGAGCACCGTCCTAACACATCAGGGCGGCGGCTGGATCCCCGGTCGGGGCACGCGCAGGAAGCAACCAGTGATGCAACCGCAGATCTGCGTCTCTATCCCTTCGTCTCTCTCTCCCCCCCTTCCTTTCTCTCTCTGAAGTCAGTGAAAATAGAATAATGTGAACAGAGCATCCTGAAATGAAATTTACAGATAACATAACCTGCCTGCACCTACTTAAAAAAATCATAGTGTCCAAAGTGTGCTATAAAGGAGGGGTGAAAGTGGTTTATAATAAGATCTTGTGTATTGCAGTAGATAAAGACTCGGGCCCATCCCCCCCAGAGGGCGGCCTGAGGCAGCTGCTCCCAACAGGCCGGCGTGGCCAAGTCATGCCGGGGCCCAGAACTGCAGTGGGGACAGGATTTCTGAAACGGTGACCAGTTTCCAATACAGTTGTGAGACAAACTGAGTCTTAGTAGGCGCATTCCTGGACAACTTGGTGATTTGAAACTGCAAAAAATAATGATTTTTATGATAAAAAATGGGCACAGGGCAGTCCTTCATGGTGGGGTTGTCCTGTGATTGGCATCTCTGGGCCCAGCCCACTAATGCTAGTAGCAATGGACCGCCGTGACCCCCCAGCTTTGTGACTGCCGTGACCTCACACGTGTCCATGATGCTGTTTCCCCCCCGAGACCACTGCTTTATGTGCACAGACCTACTTAGGTCTGTGTCTAATCCTCAGCCCTCTCTGAGCGGGCATTCCCATTTGGTAAGTCGGGAACTGAGGCACAGAGAAGTTAGACTGACTTGTTCAGGACAACACAGGCCGAGGGGAGCGCTGGGAGTCAGGCGCAGGAGGTCGGAGCCTGCCTGCGGCTCCCCTTCCGGCCATGGCACCCACAGACTGCCTGCAGGAGAGCACGAGCCAGGTGCCCTTTCCTCCGACCGAGCAGGAGATGCAGGTGGTGGCAGTTATTTTAGCTTGAAATGACGAATAGTCCTTTTTAATAGTTAAGTGACTAATGCGATTCACTGTGTTTGTAATGTTCTTAAATTAGTTTACTTAAAGTTAAAATATTAATGATAAAATCTGCCTAGGAAGAAGAAATTCTGCACTAATGTATATCCTGAGTAAGCTCTGTCCATCTGTGCCCTGAGTAAGAAAGTGAGAACGAGGATGTGATCAGCATCAAGTGCCTCGAGTGGTCTTCTCTGTTGTGTCAGCTGTTGTGCTGTCATCACTGTAATTTAGTTTCATGTGAATAGTAACTTTATCAGGTTAAAAACAACCCCTAATGTGTTGCTTGGGTTTCATATAGCTCAATGAGAAAACTGTTGCTTATTCCCGTTTCTTTGGATTACCGTAAGATAGTTTACATCACAGGTAAGTGGGGACCGTAAGGAACCCCGTTTGGTCTAGCCCACCTCGTCTTGCAGTTAGCCGACTCGGAGTGAAGACTTCCTATCAGTGCTTCTGTAGTTTGTTTTGAAGGCTTCCTTTTCCAGTCCTGAGGCCCCCGCCTTCGCCCGAATACTGTTACACAGGCTTCAGCCTGACTCTGCTCCGTTAGGTTCTCTGAGCGGCTGTGCCCTCAGCGTGAAGGGCCTCGGGCTGTGCAGCCTGCGGGGCCAGGAGGAGTCCGGCTGCACACAGTCTCCCCACTCACCTCGCTGTATTCCGGAGTGCCCGCCCTTCCTTGGCCGTGTCCTCGGGCACTGCGGCCTGAGTGGGGCAGGGGCGGGTGCCGGAGAAGTTAACACCGTGAGCAAAGGCGATCCTTCTGAGTGTGGTCAGTGCTGCGGCGGAAGTGAGCGGGGCGACGAGGGAGAGGAGCTGTTAGGACGGTGTGGGAAATGCTTTGTGAAGGCCGCAGCTGGGCTGGGATTGCAGGAGGGGCAGATGCCAGCGTGTTAGGGGCCGGGAGGAGAGTTTTCCAGGTAGCAGCCCAGGAAGAACAGAGCTTTTGAGGCAGGAGACAGATGGGCACGTTTGGCGGGTGAAAGAAGCCAGTGAGTTTGGTGTGTATTGAGCGAGGGAAAGAGAGCCCCGAGGGGCAGCTGGGAGGCGTGCCCGAGCCAGGTCGTGTGGCCCCGAGAGGGCTGACAGGAGAAAAGGTGGATGGGGCCCTGCAGGGCGGCCATGGCAGCCCTGGTTGATACCTCGAATTATTGCACTGGGTACTGAAAGTGTGCCGGCCTCGGGCCAGCTCAGTCTGGGAGACGCCATGCCCGTTTCCTAACATGCCCAGCTTAGTCTCGCTACTGGACCACCAGCTGCCCCTGGGAACGGGACAGGCCCGGGTCTAAAAGAGACTGGGGGCTGTTCAGGCTGCTCGGAGGTCTGCAGTCACTCTTCATCCCTTTCCCGGCTGCCATGCTTTAAAGCATGCCAATGTCTGACTCTAAAAGTGACTTTTACTTTAAGAAAGATAAGTTAGGGGTTAAAATCTCATAATACCATTGAGCGCGGGCTGCGAACCAGGCATCGCAGGTTCGATTCCCAGTCAGGGCACATGCCTAGGTTGCAGGCCATGTCCCCCAGCAACTGCACATTGATGTTTCTCTCTTTCCCTCTCCCTTCCCTCTCTAAAAATAAATAAATAAAATCTTTAAAAAAAAATCTCATAATACCTAGTGATTTCTTGTTTTAAGATGTGGGGTTCTTTTTTGGGTACAAGTTAGTGTTTAAGAAAATCGTTGGCAGTTACAAGGAAAAAAAGAGGAACTGCAAAATATATAAGGTACCTGCCTGCTCTTGATTGTTCTGAAATGACAGCAGAGGACACCAAACGCAGAGGCCATTTGAGAACGGGGACTCACCCAGACCTTCACCATCACCCCCCCGAGAAAGGGTACCTGAGCCTACATCCTGGTATTTTTGCATTAAATGTGGTTTTATGGCTCTGTAACTCAGCTTACAAATTTTACATTAGAAATACACTTTTTAAAAAGGCCCTCTCCCACTGGAGTGATTTTTCTGTGAAATATTAGGTTAACAATGATTTTTAACTAAAATATTGTGTCATTTAATAGGCCAGGTGGTTACAACTATTCAGTTTGGTGGAAAAACAGTGCCAAGAACAGATAGCTGCCCAGCAGGAGCAGTTCCACAGCCAAGTTCAAGTAAGTTGTTTGCACCGAGCCTCGTTCTGGAGTTAGGGTTTGCAGAGGGGCCGCGAGGACTTGGCACCCGTCGGGTTTCCCCAGGGACAGAAAGGGTTCGCGTTGTCTGTGGAGCGACGGCGTGTTTTGGACGCTGCTTCCGTAGCATTTGTGTATAAAAATGTGGTGTTAACATACTTGCTCACCTAGACCTGTGGCTTCCTATTTGCAGCGGATACAGGAGGAGATCAGAAGTTTAGTCAAGTCACAGAGCAGTGGCGCTTCGTGGGCTTCCTGTGACGCAAGGTCTCTGAGCACGCAGACCCCTCCAGAGAGACACATGGGTTTTTTTTCTGAAAACAGTGACAGAAATGACTCTGTTCTCAGTTACCCGAAGTCGAAAGAACCTGAGATGCAGCAGGAAACACCCGCGTCGCAGCCGGACTGCAGTGTGGACAGCAGCTCGGTGAGCAGTGGCTATGGGACCTTCTGTGTCTCGGAATTAAACGCCCGCAGATCGAAGGGCCCCCCAGAGTTCATGGAGCCTGGGGCGGCCTCTGCCGGGCAGTGCGGGGCACCCGCCGTGCGGGCCTCATCCCCCGTGGACAGTGCAAGAAACAAGCGTTTCTACATACACGCTCCCGAAGAGTTTGGTGCCTCCCTAAAGGAAGATGTTTCCATTTTTCCTGGTGAATTTGAACACAGTTTCCTTGGTGAAAGCAAGATTTCAGAAGTATACTGCGGAAAAACAAATAGGTGAGTAGCATTTCTGCATCATTTGAAGGGAGTTTTACTTGTTTATTACACTTAGAATCTAGTAAATAAAGTTCCTGTTAGTTGGACTGTCATAGAATGAGAGCATTGGAACACCGATCGGCGTTACTGAAGTCTTTGCTTAGTGCCGTGGGCACGGAAACACCAGAGCATGTCGGACGGTGCTGACGCCGGCCCTCTCCCGTCTGCGGCGTTAGAAGACTGCTCACCGCTCTGGGGTGGTGGGGGGACCTCACCAGAGCCATGTCTGCTCCGTTTTCTGCTGGTCACGGCACTTGCCGAGAACGGCAGGGTAGGACTGGGTCGACGCAGGGCTTTTGTCACACGTTCATGTAATCGGAAATCAAAAGTTACATATGACAAGGAGCATTTTTCTCAGTCTGTTGAGATCTTGCTTCCAGACATGTCCTCTGTTTGGCACAAATAAGCTCTTATTTAAAGACTTACACACAGGCGTACTCAATTTTGTGTTTTCTGTGTGTTAGAAGGGATTCGTAAGTTCAATGACATGATTGATCCAGGGACTTCGTAAAGGAAACTGTAGCTGAATGTCCATAAGAGAAAAAATCACTTAAAATTGTGTGGTTTCCCCGAGCTTGGCAGTTTTCCGTCTCTGAAATGTGTCATCTGCAGGCATGAGCCTCAGCAGCACAACGTAACTGCTGGCCATGCCGCGGTTAGTGCCTGCGCTTCCGCTGTAGACAAGGGTCGGGATGTGGCTTCGCTCTGTCCTGGCCACAGACTGTGTGGATTGTTAGCCACCTGTTAGCCTTTCCGCTCTCTCTGCCTTCGGTGACGAGAAGCTGGAAAGGACATTCAGGGGAGTCCACAAGCATCTGCCCCCTTTGCTGTTAGGGAACAGCTCCAGGTTCTTTCCTTGGCTTGGGACCTGTGCTCGCTCCCTGTGGCGCGTGAGGGGTAATCTCGGCTCGCTCTTTCCCAGCAGTAAAGCTGTCACATCGTGGGCACAGAAGCTGAAGCAGAGCC
Source organism: Tonatia bakeri (assembly GCA_004024845.1). Taxonomy (NCBI): domain Eukaryota; kingdom Metazoa; phylum Chordata; class Mammalia; order Chiroptera; family Phyllostomidae; genus Tonatia; species Tonatia bakeri. The sequence continues at coordinate 126,520 of PVIA01004713.1, forward strand.
ACCTGAAGGGGGCGCGTGCGGAAGAGGGATGTCCCAAGTCCTCGCAAGGGAGCGAGCAGACCCAGACGGTGCCCGTGGAGAAAGTAGGTGACGAGTGGTTGGCCCGCCCCGCCCTTCTGCAGGGTGTGCTGCCAGCTCGCGGCACACCTGTCCACGAGTTTTCTTTCGTGTGTAATTTGTTCCATTGACCCATCTTCCTTCCTCCTTCCCTCGTCAGAAAGGGGTGGGAACCATGATTTGCTCTAAGTGCTGGTTCTTTCCCAGAAATCAGAACTAATGAGGGATAAAATGCTAAAAAAAACGAAGTGCTTTATAGAGGCCCTAATTCTTTTTCTATTGCAAATGCTCACATTTAACCAGAGAGTAATTGATTTAATTGTTTCAAAAAAAGTCAAGTAATTTGTCCCACTATTAAGCTGTAAGAGATAGTACTGAACGTGTGAAGGCTTTAAGACGCCTTTATATAAAAATGTTGGAGTTTGGCCGACCGAATTTACACTGTAGTCCAGATGGTGAGACCTTCGGTGTTTAACTTCTCTGGGGCCCTTTTGCTGATACAGCAGCTGCTTTCGTTAAAGAGTTAAAGATGCTAAATTTTGAACATCTTTAAAGCCCTCTGGCCCAGATTGTCACAGAACGTTGTTTGGTGTAGGACGTTGAAGTTGGAAACCGGGTTTCTGTACGAACTTGGTACCTTTACAAACTGGCCGTGCCTTGACGAGCTGAAGCAGCCTGCCCGTCGCCCGATGAAAAAGATGACTGAGCAGGAGTCCCGAGCAGACAGCTGCTGGCCTTCAGGAGGCCCTGTGTGTTCCTCTTCTCTTTCACACTTCGCCTTTCTTCAACCCTTGACACTCAGACTCCCTGACACCACCAGCCCTGAGCCTCGGCGGGTGTTGGGGAGGGGCGTGGAGAGGGGGGCTGCGGGGAGCTGTGCCCCGCCTGCCTGCCGCCCAGGCGCTGTGCCCCTACTCGGTGTGAGGGCATGACAGCTCCTGGAGACGGGGCGGCAGTTGTTTTCAGTGCAGGAGGCGGGCAGGAGGGGACGCTGTCCCCAGACAGGCTGGTCCTTCCCCTCTGTTTTCCCCTTACTTGGATCGCAGCCTGTGAAGACCCCCTCTTCTGTGACTGTTGGGGTGCTGGTAGGAACTCGGCGAGTCACAGGCTGAATCTCCTGTGTCTTCTGTCACTGCAGTTCAGTGTTGTTCCTCCTAGCCCAGTGGTTTCCAAGCTTCGCTGCACATTGGAGACGTCCGAGGAGCTTAAAGAAAATCTACCTGTGACCCCAGGCGGTCAGCCCTTGGTGGTGGCGGTGGGGCGTGGGAGCCAGGAGGTTGGTTGCCCCGGGCGGTGAAGCTTGTGAACCAGTGGCCCAGCCTGATTGTCCTCGTCCCCTGGCGGTGGAGACTCAGCCGCAGCAGCGGAGACGCCCGCCCGGAGGCCTGCCTGGGCCTGCGCGGGGAGGGGCGCAGTGTGGAGGCGGCGGTGCCCTTGAGTGCTTCCTTCTCTTTGATCATCTCCTGCATGCGTTTTATTTTTCTTCTCTTTTTTAAGGTGAAGGATAGTTTTGGCATTAAATCATTAGGGGCAATGAAGTTTCTGTGCTTTTTCTGAGTTTTGAACGATTTTCAGATAATGTGGCTGAGGAGTCCAAGACCCACAGCTGCTGTGCGCTCCTGCCTGTGTAATCTGAACCAGAGTCTGCGGGTTCACGGAAGTTGGAACTTTCCTTCTTACTTCATCTTTCTCTCCTCCCATTGTTTTTTCTAGGTTCAGTCTAGACCAGGGGATCCTTTTCTTTTTTTTAAAGATTTTATTTACTTATTTTTAGAGAGAGGGGAAGGGAGGGAGAAAGAGAGGGAGGGAAACAGCCATGTGTGGTTGCCTCTCACACGCCCCCTATGGGGACCTGGCCTGCAACCCAGGCATCTGCCCTGACTGGGAATTGAACCGGTGACCCTTTGATTCTCAGGCCGGTGCTCAGTCCACTGAGCCACACCAGCCAGGGCCAGACCAGGGGATCCTCATGCTCAGGGTTCTCACAGGGGCTGAGATTTGTTCTAATACTTCTGGTGGTTTGTCTCGGGCACTAGCTGCTTTCAGGCGCCTCTTGAAACTGAGTCATGTTTAGCGTACAGACTGCCTGAAGCCCCAGTCTTTGTTTCCTCGGTGCTTTGTTGGGGACAGCTGTGTGGTCCCCACACCCTGGATGGGTTTTCGGGTGAAGGGCAGGCCGAGCCAGCACCATGGGAAGGGCCTTCCGCGTTGCCCCACGCTTTCAGTTCTCACTCATGGCCGGGCCTGCTCGCTGCAGCCGCCCCTCGTTTCCTGAGGGGTGTGGGGGGCGCAGGGGCAGCGTGTCGGGCCAGCCTCCTGCCCACTGTGGGCAGCACACGCGGTCACCCCTCAGAATCGGAAGAGGACAGCAGTTCACTGGGCAGTGTTCACTCAGTGGGCGCCCATCCCCTTGTCCTGGCCCTTCAAGGACTGAGACAGGACAGGAGTTGGAACGGGCAGGCATTTTAGTCGAGACGGAAATGGCCCAGGAGTTTCTCACTGAGGAAGAAGGGGCTGAGCAGCGTCTCAGGAGGCGGAGGGGAGGCTCCCCCTTCCTCCTTGGCAGGTGGGGCGTCGTCACTTCGTGGGCTGTCCCCCCTGCTCTGCCTCGGACAGTCCGATGGTGGGGAACTGAGAAATCTCTCGCCACCACGTTCCCCTCACAGGCCCCTCCCCGGGAACATGGGTTCCATGGCGGCACGGGTGCCCCCAGCAGAGAGAACTGCTCAGGGCCCTCATTGGATCTGGTGCCGAGCGTCCGAGCCTCTTCTGGGTCCGGCCGCCACCTGTTTGAGCGTAAGAGGCAGTCCACCGATTAGAGTTCACGTTAGTCATTGCTTGTGGATTTCAGAGTTGACTTGATTTATTATAGCTTGAACGGTAAAATGAATTAGTATAGCTCTTACATTAATTTTCATACCAAAAGACACCTCAAAGTCACCTTTACCTCTAGGCACCTCAAATTTCGTTTGGAATTATAAATGATAAATACATTTGCATTCCGAACTCATTGAATAATACCTGCTCCCAGTGCTTTCCTCCCAGCTCCACAGAGACCTGACAAACTTCTGTAAGTTGTGTGGGAGAAGGGAGCGACTCACTGCTAGTGCCCGCTGTTTGGCTTCTCGGCACAAGAGGGCCAGCCGGCCCGCTGTGCCTGAACCTCTGGCAGGTGTCCAGCCTGGGTCTGGCCCCGGGGCGCTCTGCTCTTGCTCACAGCTGTCCCTGTCCATTGCAGTCGGAGCTCGCTGCCACCACACCGCCCCGTGCTTTTTACCTCCGCGAGCCAGACGGAAGCCCGGGCTCTTGGATGCCGGATGCAGGACCAGGTAGGGCACTTATGCTCTTAGAGAGGGTTTGTTTGTGTGTTTTCAACCAACCGCAATTCCCAGCGGGTGAGGGTCGCGGGCAGTGGGCCCGGTGCCTCCTGTCAGTGCCCCCTGTGTCGCACCTCTGGTCTCTGGGCCTCCTTCCTGGGGGTCCTGGGGCTGTAAACACCGACAGCGTGCTTCCACAGCCATTTCAGACCGCCCAGAAGTCCTCCCAGCGTTCTCCACCGCCTGAGAATGGCCGAAGAAGTGCGGGCCCCCTGTGCGCCCTTCCCCACTCTCTGTGGCAGCCTCGATCTTGTTCTGGCGGCTTCACATTGTGACTTCCTTTGCCATGTCCCTCCACCCGTTTCGTCAGAGGGATTAGCTGTGCCTTCTGAAAATCGCCCGACTCCAACCACCTTCACTCTGACACCCTGTCTTAGAGCCTGTTGTCTGTCCTGGGCTCCAGCAGCTTCCTAATCAGCCTCCGGCGCTGCTTTCCGTCCGTGCCACCTGCTCCTTTGTACGGATGAGCCAGGTCACGTGACCTCTCTACCCCAAACGCTGCTTCTGCTTCCCTTAGAGTACGGGCGAGTCCTCACAGGGGCCCAGCAAGGACCTCACTTTCTGCTGCTCCCTCCCCGTCTCTGCTCAGCAGGGGGCTGCTTGCTCACTCTCCTGGAGGGTTCTCATTCAGGGCTGTCCAACCCTCAGCCTGTGGGCTGCAGGCAAACAAAATCGTAAATGTACTTAAAGCCTGTTTTTTTTTTTTTTGGCTCATTCGTTTTCATTAGTATTTGTGTATTTAACATGCCCAAGACAGCTCTTCTTCCAGTGTGGCCCAGAGATGCCAAAAGGTTGGACACCCTGTTAGGGCTTTTGCATTGGCGGCTCTCTGTACTTGGAATGTTCTTGCCCTGTATGGGAATGCCTCATAGGCCTCATAGGCGGCGACCATGGCCAGCTCCTTCCTAACTGTGACCCTCTCCATGAGGCCGCCTGGACCCCCCGTTCAAAGAGAGCACCTGCCGCACCCCCTACCCGCTGAATTTGTCCTTCTCTCCGAGTTTAAATTTGCCCCCCGAGGGCTCCCCGCTCTCTAACTTACTGCACACAGTGTGGGACGTTCTCATTGTTCAGGTTGCAGTCTCTCCCCCCCCCCGCCTGGCACAGTAAATGCTTCATAAAGATTTCAGTTGCTGGATTTTTTCCGTTGTTTTCATGTGAGTCTGTACTATTCCTAAAGAAATTGTTGTCTTTAAAATTTTTTACATTGTGCTAGTTGATCTTGACTTGTGACACCATATTTTTAAAACATTTGGATCGTGAAGGTAGGACCCCTACGTGGTAGGGCCTTCATGGGAGCCTCTCCACGCAGATTCCCCTGTTCTACGCGCACAGGCAGGGACTCGTGCCTCC
>PVIA01004714.1:0-131320 GCA_004024845.1 Tonatia bakeri
TTGTTTTTTGTTTCTTTTTTTTTTTAAGGATTTTATTTATTTATTTTTAGAGAGGGAAGGAGGGAAAGAGAGAGAGAGGAAACATCATTGTGCGGTTGCTGGGGGTCATGGCCTGAAACCCAGGCATGTGCCCTGACTGGGAATCGAACCTGCGATGCTTTGGTTCTCAGCCTGCGCTCAATCCACTGAGCTATGCCGGCCAGGGCTGTTTTTTGTTTCTAAATTGTTGTTGTCCTTATTTTGGTTGTGCGAGGAGGCACAGTGTGTCTACCTACTCTTCCATCTTGGCCGGAATTCCCGAATTCTTCATCAGTGTTTCTTTTGCATTCTTACCATATTTTAAGAATTTATTGAAGCCACAGAGAATACATTGTTTACTTTCTGGGTTGTTTTCCATGGCAAAGATTTCTTTTCCTGAAATCCTTTCCATGAATACAATAGGAATGTTTCCTCTGTCCTCATTCACACTCCTAGTACAACTTGCACACATTTTTTACTGGTTAAGATCTTTCTGCAGTTTATGCCAGCAGAATGTGTTAGTTTCCTCACTAATTTTGAATTCTTGGTGGTGACTTTGCATGGTGTTATGAAGAATTGTTTTTTTTTCTCCCCAACATACTAAATCAGGCCCCTCTTTACTTAAAAAAAATGCATAACATGTTCACTTTAAAAATCTTCGAATGGGAACTAGTGTAAAGGACACATGGACAAATAACAAGGGGCAGTGGGGGAAGGGTTGGGGGAGTGGGTTGGGATGGGGGTAAAGGGCAGAAAACAGTACCTGAGTAACAATTAAAATAAAAAAATCTTTGAATGATTCAGAAATGGATGATAGAGAAAGTGAAAGTTCTCTGTAATAACCCCTCTCCAGTCTGCTCCAAGATAACTGCTTTTACCGTTTGGTGTTTACTTTTCCAACATCTTAATTTTTCATTTTAAAAAATAAGTTAAAATTTTAATTATGCAGTATTAGAATATGTGAAAGAATACATTTAGCATGTAAGTTTTGGGGAGTAATAATAGAGTTAACACCCATGAGCCTATCACCCATTACTTTCTAGTAGAATTTAATAATGTACTCTAAACTTTTTCTTAGGCTTTCCGTTGCTTCCTGAGTGGCAGGATATTTTTTTCTCCACAAAGCTGTTAAATTGCAGGGGTAGAGTTCTGTTTTTTTCTGGAATCTGCATAGGTATTAGTCCCATTCTTTGATGTGTTAGATACCAGGGAATGAATCCTGGTTGTTTGCTCCAAGAGACTTCATCCCACCTGGGTTTAGGAAAAGACAATTTGGTTTTTCTGAAAAAAAAAAAAAGGGGGGGGGAACAATTATTACTGAAAGAGCATAATTTGCAATTTTTGCTGGAAGTTTGCATCTTTTTTTTCTTACTGTTGGGAATTTCCTTTCTCCAAAGCTTGTATTGAGTTGGCCAAAAAGCTCATTATGTTTTTTCCATAAGATGGCTCTAGTAGCACTTAGTTGTCTTTAACTTCATTTACAATTTTGTTAGATTGTATTGTGACAGCTCTCATATCGATGTGAGTTAAAAAAATCAATTTTTTGTGTAGCCATGTTAATATTGAAGATGGAAGAAGATACATAACATTTTAGGCACATTATGCTTTACTATTTCAAGAAAGGTAAAAATGCAACCGAAGCGCAAAAGAAAAAAAGATTTGTGTAGTGTATAGAGAAGTGATGTGAGTGATGGAATATGTCAAAAGTAGTTTGTGAAGTTTCTTGTTACTGTTGACATGTTGGCCAAATAATTCTTTGCTGTGGGGCAGTCTAATGCGTTGGAAGATGTTTAGCAACACCCCTGACCTCTACCCACTAGAAGTCAATAGTGGGAGATAGCTGACATAATCAAAATATTCAAATCAATAGTTATTGGTGAAAGTGAAAAATGTATCTTTTATTTTATGGAAAAAACTAAAGGACTTTTTGACTAGCCCAGTAGATTCCTATGGTACTTCTATAATTAAAATTGCTTGACTCATATTCAGGTAACTGAGATGTGAGGTTGGCAATAACTAAAACTTTGTCAGCTATATTGTAGGGTAATTTTTAAGCACTGGAGTGCTCGTGTTTATCCTTAGTGGAAATGAAGATTTTTTAGCAGATGCCAGACAGAAAAGAGAAGTTTCATAGTTCTCTCAGTTTCTCTTGTGAAGTTTTGAGGTTCCAGACAATCATTAAAGAAAAGAAATCCAAAGCTCTTAAGTATAAACTTATTCATTACATCTTTTTGTTTCCTCCTCCCCAAAGGCTTATATATTTTCTTGGAATATTCTTGTTCTTAATAAGTAGTTAGCATAGACCAGGGAGTATGTCTGTGGGATCCAAAGAAGAATTAATGGGAGGGTGCATGAAGAATCAGGAGCTCTGGCTCAGGACAGAAGAGGATAGACACACAAATGCAGCAACTTGAATGTGTTTTTTATGTGGTGGTCTTGAGCAGGTGCACAGCAGTACACTGCAAATAGAGAGGAAGGTGCTGAGGTGACAGAGGAATAAGCAAATGGTTAAGAATGGCTTCAAGTTTGTTCAAGAGAGAGTTCCAGAGATGAATTTAGAGATGACTTTTAAGGAACTAATCAAAATGTATTCCTTGAAAGGTAAGATTGTTCATAGTAGAATAGATGAAAAGTATGGAGAGAGAATTAAAAAGATGCCAAATTACATGCCAAGCATATTGGGTTGGAAGGAGTAGAATGACATCGAAGCCGTCCTTGCTAATCTGCTGAAGGAAATGAGTCCCTGTGCTGTACAGTTTTCTTCAGAGAGTGGAGATACACAGGGCAGGTTCACTCCTTTGAGAAACTTTTCTTACTTTTTACTTTAGATACCTAGAGTCCTTCTTGTCACCTGTCACTTTCCCTTTTAATGTTATAGGATTGAAAGTTTTGTGCCACTTAAAATTTTGGTGGCTATTACTGATGGCCTACTTCTGTGAACACTGGAAGCTTAAGAGCCGGATTTATGTCACTGATTATTTTCACTTATTTATCTAGAACGGTGTGCACTGCAGGAAAATAGGGTTTCATGACCAGCTGCCCTCAATCCTGCAGATTCTCCCACGTCATCAGCTTCCTCTATTTTCCCCTTCTCATTTCTAAAATCTTAGAAGGCAGAGGTTCAGAGTTCATATTCTTTCTTTCTCTCACCATTTGCCACCTTTATCCGAGTTTCCTATTCTGTTTTTTGCATTAAAGCATCCTAATCATTCTGATATTTCCTAGATAGCTGAGTCTTGGTTACCTCAAACCTAGGACTCCCCCACCTCCTCCACACTTTAAGGAACCACATGTATAAGGTTCTTTTTTTTTTTTTTTAAACAGGGCTCAAACTATTTATTATCTAACTTTTAACAAAAAGATTGTTAATCCTGGACTAATGCTAAATTTAGGATTGGCCCTGGAATGTTGCTTTCTTTCTTTCTTTTTTTAAAGAAGATTTTATTTATTTAATTTTTAGAGAGGGGAAGGGAGAGAGAAAGAGAAGGAGAGAAACATCAATGTGTGGGTGCCTTTCCTTTACTTCCTACTGGGGACCTAGTCTGCAACCCAGGCATGTGCTCTAACTGGGAATTGAACCTGTGACCCTTTGGTTTGCAGGCCAGCATCAATCCACTGAGCCACACCAGCCAGGACTGCTTTCTCTTTTTTAAAAATTTAATCTTTATTTTATATTATTTCCATTACCATTTTGCCCCTTTATACTATACTGTTGTCCAAATCCATGAGTCCTTTTTCCTTTTTGCTCAATCCCTCTGCCCCCTAACCTCCCTACCCACTATACGTCATCTATACTCCATTTATGAGTCTGTCTCTGTTTTGCTTGTTAGTTCAGTTTGTTCATTGGATTCCACATATGAGTGAGATCATATGGTATTTGTCTCTCTCTGACCAGCTTATTTCACTTAGCATAGTGTTCTCCAGGTCCATTCATACTGTTGTGAAGGCTAAAATTTTCTTTTTTTATGGCCAAGTAGGTTCGTTTTTATATCAAACGATACAGGGGAGACCTGGCCAGGTGGCTGAATTGGTTGGGGTGTTGTCTCATGTACCAGTGGGGTGCATGTTTGTTTCTTAGTTAGGGCACATATGTAGGTTGCAGGCTTAATCCCCAGCCAGAGCACATGTGGGAGACAGCCGGTCAATGTTTCTCTGTCACACTGATGTGTCTCTCTCTCCCCACCCTTCCTTTCTCTCTAAAATCAATAAATTATATCCTTGGGAGAGCAGTAAAAAAAAAAAAGTACACTGAATGCTATGTGTAGGGCGGGGAATCTGCCTGCAGAGCTCCCCCGGGCTACCACGGATGACAATAATTCTACCAAGACATGATCTGCTTGGGGAGGAAAGGTGACCAACCTCTCAGAGGAGAAGGGCCTTGAGCCTGTTTCTCAATGGACTTTTATTTGGTTTAGTTTGCATCGGAATACAGGGCATAAGGCTCATCAATCATTGTCTGACTGTAATGATCAAGGAATAGATATTCAAATAACTATAAGGGCTTATTCTGAGTCAGGGTCAGATAGATAAGTCATAGATATGTCAAAGGACCATAAAACTTTGAGAAACAAACTCATTTTATGCTTTTACTCTTATCATTTAAATTGAGGGTATTCTTAGTAAAGCAGGTTTCACAGGATTTTATGCATTCTTTCCTAGGCCTGATCGGCACCCCACCACCGCTGGGAACAGCCCTTTCTGGCACAGGGCTGCACCAGCCTCTGGCATTATTTCAGGCCTGACTCAGGTGGGAGATGTGGGCAGCCGAGAGATTAGGAGACTTTGTACAGACAGAATGAGGAGTCAGGCTATGACAAAGCCAAGGGGTGAAGGTCCATCAACTGTTTTCTATAGTCCCCTAAGTCCTTCCCTGATGGCCCCTTTGTGACCATTTCTGTCTCAGGTTGTGCCTCCCTTGAGGAATCTTACCCATCATTGGCTAACCAGTCATCTGCCTGGGGCCAAGCAGGGTGAAGTAAAGGGAGCAGAGGCTGCACCCCTGCCAGGAAGATAAGCTTTGTCTCCTATGGTCTCAAGGTCTTTTTACTCAGCCTTAGCCATTGGGGGGTTACAGCTTCTGAAACCAGGTAGAACAGTTCCTAACAGCTATGAAAAACAGTCTTTCAGTTTCTGCCCAGAGGGAACTAGTATTGCTATTTATTGTGGATTTCTGTAGAAAGAGTTTATACATTCACAAACATAAACTCATATATATACTTACCTTTTTAACAAATGGTAGTATGTTTTGCACAGTGTTACATGCCTTTCTTTTTTTCCACTTAACAATATATGATATCCATTACATGTAAGGAACTAGTTTCCATTAATGGACATTTTGAAAATTGAGATGAAAATTATTCATATAAAATCAACCACTTAAAAAAGTATGTCAGTGACTTTTAGTACATTTACAGTACTGTGGAACCATTATCTCTGTATAATTTCGAAACATTTTCATCATCCCTAAAGGAGATCCCATACCCAGTAACCATTCACTCCCCATCCCCCCCTTCCTTCAACTCCTGGCAGTCACTAATCGACTTTCTGTCTCTATGGATTTATCTTTTCTGGATATTTGATAAAATTGGAATCATATAATATGTGACCTTTTGTGATTGGATTCTTCAATTACCATGATGTTTTTAAGGTTCATCCAAGTTGTAGAATATATTATTCCTTTACATGGTTGAATAGTCCATTGTATGGATATACCACATTTTGTTTGTTCATTTAGAGTTGATGGACATTTGTGGTTTTTCCAACTTTTGGTTATTGTGAGTAGTGTTGCTATGAACAGTTGTGTGTAAGCATTTGTTTGAATACTTGTTTTTGATTCTTTGGGGTATATATGTAGGTTTGGAATTGCTATCAATGGATGTTTAAGTTGCTTTCAGTATTTGCTGTTACAGTGCTGAAGTTGACATCACTTTAACATATATAATTTAATACATGTATACATATTGGATGAAGAGCTAGTAGTGGGATTACTGGGTCAAAGCCTTGTGCATTTAACAATGCATTTAACATTTTGGAAGATATGGCAAAATTGTCCTCTAAAGAGGCTGCACTATTTTCACCCCACTAGCAAAGTGTGAGAGTGCTTTCTCCTCCCTTGGGTTTTGGTATAGCCAGCTTTCCTAGAAATCGTATCACAGAGAGCACAGTGAAAACAGCCATAGGTGATGAGAGTTCCTGTGCCATGATTCACTCAGAAACTCCTTTCTGGAGATTCTACAATCCTGGTCCTCTTATTCCCTGACTTCCAATTTTAACTCTTGGTAACTGGGTCCTTCTTTTTGTTTGGTATCCTATTCAAACTTTTTTCTCAGGTTTATCATCTTTCTGCTTATGTTTTAATTGTGGGCAATTCCTTTCAGCCCATTTTCGGTAGTAATGTAATACCATGGAAACAGAAAGAATTGTTGAGGTGTTAGAGGAAGAAGCAAACGGTTAAGAATGTAGTTTGTTTAGGAAGGCTTTCTAGAAGACATGAGTTCAGAGATGGCTTTCGAAGATGCTAATTTGGAATGTACTTATAGAAAATAAACATATTCGTAATAGAATAAATGAAAGTGTGAAGGGAGGGTTCAAAAGGTAACCCTTCCACTCCCTCACTCCAAGCTAAGGAAGCTAATACTGACTGGAATATTCTCCTTTCTTGGTATCGGTAGTAAAGGAGTAGTCAGTCCACAGCTTTTGCTTCTGCTACTCCAGCACGAGGACTCTTAGATACAGGAAAACTGTATCTGAGTGTACAAGGAGTCTTATTTTAGTAGTAGGGCAGTCAATGCATCTAGGACATCTGTCAGTAAGAGTGGGTGATGAATTTTACACTGTACATGTGCTGTCAGTGGAAACAGTTGATATTGATGCTGATTCTAGGTGCTGGCAAACTAACAAAAATAGTAAGAAACTGTAACAATATGATTTGGCTGATAAAAATAAAAATGTTTAATAGTAGTTTCTGACTCACTTATTTATTTATTTCTATCCTGCCTTTTTCCAGAAAGAATTTGAGATGGCTAATTGCAGTCATTACATCATCTTATTATCATTTCTGTTTCAATTACTATGCCACACAATTATGCATGTTAAAAATGTCAGATTAATGTGTCAGAATTTCATTTGATTAAACACTTAGGTGCCTATCTTGGACACAGTGATACACAGACACATATCACTGAGGTACACACACACACACACACACACACACACACTGATATATATATATATACTGATTATATATATATAATCAGTATGTTATTCCCATAAAAGCATGGCTTCCTATGATCTGTTTCATTGGTACAACGTGGTAAGAAATGAATTGATTGATAAAACATAATTGATAGAATTATGGATAGAATTGATACAATTGTTCATTACACAAACAATTATTGAATACTTCTTTCTCAAACCAAGAACTGAGCTAGGCACTGGGAGTATAAAGATGAAAATCCTTGACCTTAGTGAGCTCGAGTCCAGAGAGGAAGGAACATGTAACTAGTACCATTTGATAAGTGAATAAATGGTAGAGGAGTATAGAAGAAGAAAACTTAATCCAACTTTGGGATGGTTAGAAAAGGCATCCCAGAGAAAATGATATCTGAATTGGGGAAAAAAAAATTTAAATTGACTAAAGTCTAAAGGGTTAAAGTCTAATAGGTACATCATGGTACATTCTTTTGTTGTACATTCTGTCAGTTTTGACATCTATAATGATACCTATTCACCCCAATGGTAGCATACAGAATAGTTTTGCTGCTCTAAAATTCCCTTGTGTTCTACCTATTCATTTCTTCCTACCCACAAACCTGTGCCATAAATTGAGTTTTGAAACATGAGTAGGAATCAGTTAGGTAAAGAAGGAGAAAAGAGTTTATGGTACTAGGACACTAAGATGAAAAATTGTGACTGAAGCATGTTGAAAATTCTAGATGGCTTAAGGAAATGAAGTAAGATTGGGGAAGGGTTAGAGATGAGGCCAGAGAGACACATAGCAAGCTATTTGTGTTTTATCTTGAAGACAGTGTGGAGCCTTTGAAGACTGTATGCAGGTGAGTGAACAGTCAGATGATGGTGGTTGCAGTGATGTGAGCAGTTTGTTTGATGCATCTAAAAAATCTGCTGTAGTATATAACAGACATACAGACAGCTTCATAAAACAAATGTTTAGTTTAATGAATTAATGAGATAGGCACCCCAGAAAGCCCTCCACATGTCTCTTCCCAATCACAATCTTCTCATCCCTGAAAGTGATTATTATCCTGACTTTTATGATAATGCATTTGCTTTTTCTTCCTTGTTTTTAGTGTGAACACTAAACATTAGAGTTTATTTTTGCTTGTTTTCTCTTTCTTATATATATTATAATTTTTTTCTTCTGTGGGTTCCTCCTCTACCTCTTAATTTTTTTCCTTGCAGTTTTTTGTTGTAATAATCAAGCCATTTGACTACTTGATTTTGTTTGTCTTATAGAGTTTCCTATATTCTGAATTGTTCAATATGTTTCCATGGTATAGTTTAGTTTAACATACTTTTGTGTCCTCTGTATTTCCTGTAAATTGGTGGTTGGGCCTATAAGATTGATCAGATTCAAATTTGATATATTCCATAGTCGGAATGTCTTATAATTTGTTTATATTTTATTTATTTATTTTATTTTACTTTTAGAGAGAGGGGAAGGGAGGCAGAAAGAGAGGGAGAGAAACATCAATGTGTGAGAGACACACTGATTGGTTGCCTCTCGCATGTCCCCAACTGGGGACCTGGCCTGCAAACCAAGCGTGTGCCCTATAACTGGGAATCGAACCAGCGACCTTTCAGTTTCCAGACCAGTGCTCAATCCACTTAACCACACCAGCCAGAGTGGAATATATTATAATTTAAAACACTTATATTGGTGGATATTTGGTTTGTTCCCAAATTTTAGCTACTAAAAGTGCTATAGTGAGAAACTTTGTAAAATACATTTTTATAAATATACAAGTAGATCTTCTGTCCTCCATTATATATTCTTTTTTTAAATTCTTTATTTTATTGATTATGCTATTACAGTTTGCCCATTTTCCCCTTTCACTCCCCTCCACCCCGCCCATCCCCTCCCACCCACATTCCCCCCTTTAGTTCATGTCCATGTGTCTTAAGTTCTTTCGTGTCTACATGTCCCATACTATTCTTACCCTCCCCCTGTCTATTTTCTACCTACTGTCTATGCTACTTATTCTCTATATCTTTTTGCCCTCCCTCCTCCTCCTACTTCCCTGTTGCTAACCCTCCATTTGATGACTTTTTTTTACTGTTCATATTTTTAATCTTCTTATTCTTAGGTAAGTCCCTTTAACATTTCATATAATAAGGGCTTGGTGATGATGAACTCCTTTAACTTGGCCTTGTCTGAGAAGCACTTTATCTGCCCTTCCATTCTAAATGAAAGCTTTGCTGGATAGAGCAATCTGGGATGTAGGTCCTTGCCTTTCATGACTTGGGATACTTCTTGCCAGCCCCTTCTTGCCTGTAAGGTCTCTTTTGAGAAATCAGCTGACAGTCTGATGGGAACTCCTTTGTAGGTGACTGTCTCCTTGTCTCTTGCTGCTTCTAGGATTCTCTCCTTCATTTTTACCTTAGCTAATGTAATTATGATGTGCCTTGGTGTGTTCCTCCTTGGGTCCAACCTCTTTTGGACTCTCTGAGCTTCCTGGACTTCCTGGAAGTCTATTTCCCTTGCCAGATTGGGGGTGTTCTCCTTTATGATCTGTTTAAATAAGTTCTCAATTTGTTGCTCTTCCTCTTCCCCTTCTGGTACCCCTATAATTCGTATGTTGGAATGTTTAAAGGTGTCCTGGAGGTCCCTAAGCCTCTCCTCATTTTTTTGAATTCTTGTTTCTTCATTGTTTTCTATTTGGTTGTTCCTTTCTTCCTTCTGGTCCACTCCATTGATCTGAGTCCCAGTTTTCTTCCCCTCATTCTTGGTTCCCTGTGCATTTTCCTTCATTTCAGTTAATGTAGCCTTCATTTTTTCATCTAATTTGTGACCAAAGTCAACCAATTCTGTGAGCATCCTGATCACCAGTGCTTTGAACTGTGCATCTGGTAATTCGGCTATCTCTTGGTCACTTAAAAAAAATTGGTTCTGGGTCTTTCAAATGTGTTTGAGCCATCTTTTTTATTTTCCTTTGGTTTGGTTTGTGGCTGTTTGGTAAGGGCGGCGGAGCCTTAGGTGTTCACCAGGGCGGGGCACCCCAGTCGCTGGGTTGTGACATTGTATGTGGGGGCGGGGTCTGAGAGGGAACAATGGAGCCTGCTCTACTCTCTCTAGGACTTCTGTCCCCTCCACTGCCTCCCACAAGCAAAGTGGGCCCTTCGTGCGCTGGCTCCCGGGCGGTGGGCTTGTGCACTTTCTTGGACTCTATGGGCTTCCCCGAGAAGTCTCCTGTGAGGCTGAGAGAGTCTCCTGGCCTCAGTTCCCAGACGGGGCTCTTAAGCTTTGAAATGCAGCGGCACTGCCCGTTTTTGCTTAGTTTGCGCGCCAACGTGTGGCTGCGGACAACTAGCTGCCTTGCGCCCCTCACTGGGTCTGCTAGTCGGCTCCTGCGCCCAGGGTCTGCCACCGGTCAGTCTGCTGCTGTCTGCGCCCTGCGCGCCCGCGCCTGCCAGCCAGCGTTTCTTCCTGCCGGGACCCCTCGACCCCTCTCCGCAGGCCTCCGACTCCGCCGCTCCTTACCGGTTTGGATGTACTGGAGCCCGACTTCTGTTCAATTAATTTATCTCTGTTGTGGTTGTTTCTTGTTTCTCAATTTTTGTTGTCTTTAGTTTTGGTTGCGCGAGGAAGCACAATGCAACTGCCTATGCCTCCATCTTGGCCGGAACTCTATATATTCTTTTATATACCTTTATGTACCTTCCTTCATAACAGGTAATATGTGTAATTATTTGATTAATATTTGTTTCTTTTGTAGGTCGTAAATTTTTTGAGTAGGAAAAGCCTTATCTATGTATTTCTATTACCTTTGCTCAATGAATTAATGCATTTCTATTAAGAGGAATTATTGGGGTAAGGAATATACACATTTTAAATTTTGTTAGATATTGTCAAATTATACTGTAGAAAGGTTGTACCTATTTATGTATTCCTGCTACTGACACTTGTTTTATCACATCCAGCCTACTGCCCCTCTTTCCCTCCCCACTTTCTCCCTCCAGCCCTTGATTTTTTTTTAATTTACAAACTATTTGACACATTCCAGGTTCTGTTCTACCTAGAACTTGGACACCTCCCAATACCTTGGGATGTATTAAGAAGCAAAACAGACAAAGATCCTAGGTGCAAGGAGATCTACAATAAGCATAATTAATAAGGGAAATAGGTAGAATGTTAGAGAGTGGACCAGTAACAGAATAGATGGTGAAAGGCAATTGGAAATGCTAGAATTAAAATTGAGTTAAAAATTTAAATAAGGTGGCTAGTGAATAAGCCACAGTGAGAAGATGACTTCTGAGTAAAGACTTGAAGGAGGTGAGGAAATTAGCAATGTGGCTTTTGGGGGTTCAAGATGTGATAAGCAGAGGAAATAGCTATTTCAAAGGGTAGTTGAGTGCCTGGAAAGGGAGAGCAAGAGGTCTCTTGGGGTGCCGGTAATTCTCTGTTACTTGAATTTGTGTGCTGGTTACACATGTGGGTTTACTGTATTCATTGGGCAGTACACTTATGATTTGTGCACTTTTCTGCACTTTATACTTCAGTATAGCTTCTATACTAAAAATAAGGAATGGATGTTGACCATTTCAAAAGTCTTAATAGTATTCAACCAATTGTTTATAGATACTTTCCTTTGACTTATTAGTGGATGAATGCATTAATCAATTTGTATTAATAAATTATCTTTGCCTTTCTGTAATATCCCCTACTTGATTGAGGTAAATTACTCTTTTTTTTAAAGATTTTATTTATTTATTTTTAGAGAGGGAAGGGAGGGAGAAAGAGAGAGAGAGAAGCATCAATGTGTGGTTGCTGGGGGACATGGCCTACAACCTAGGCATGTGCCCTGACTGGGAATCGAACCTGCGAAGCTTTGGTTCGCAGCCCGAGCTCAATCCACTGAGCTACGCCAGCCAGGGCTAAATTACTCTTTTTTTAAAAAAAGAGTTTATTTATTATTTGTAGAGATAGGGGAAGGGAGGGAAAAAGATAGGGAGAAAAACATCAATTGGTTGCTTGTCACACAACCCCAGCTGAGGACCTGACCCAAGGCTCAGGCATGTGCTCTGACCCGGAATTGAACCAGTGATTTGTGGGATGATGCCCAACCTACTGAGCCACACGAGTTAGAGTGGTAAATTATTCTTATAATATAATGCTAGGTTTGATTTACTTGTACATATTTTATTTTGGATTTTTATATCTATATTCTCACAGGGAAGGCCAGTCAATATCCTCATTTCTTTTTGTCGTTCTCCTATGTTAGATTTGAAGTACTTTTCCTAATTATGGGTTCTTTACTATTTTCCATGGAAGGGAAGTTCTATGGTACTTATCTACTGTTTTGCAAGGAGGAAGGGACTAGTTCCTAATGCTTGGCTTTGTTGTCTTTTGTGAACTCCCTAATAATTGTTACAATTTAGTAATAGGTGAGTCCTGTTTTGGCCTAGACAGGTAGCTGTTCACTTGAAGTCTGGGGCTGAAATATGCTGTCATTTTATTGTCATAGAAAAATTGACCAGCAGTTGGTGATGTAACAGTTGCCTGGGGGTGTTTTGTTTGATAATTATAGACCTTATTTTTTAATGTGACTGTTTCTGATTTCTTATATTTTCCAGTAAAACAAGAAGTAATCAGCAGAGGTAGCCTGTAGGTATGATGCTGTAACCTAGTCAACAGGGATAAGTACAGAAGCTTTGCCTTTTAAGAAAGAAGATTCATTTTTAACTGGGTCCTGGACCTGCTAAAATTTTTTCACTTGTCCATATGATTCCACTGAACTGCTCTGAGTTCTGTAGGATAGTGTATCTGGCTACCTCCGTCTTCTGTCAGTGCAGGAGCCACTATGCTTCTGTCTGAGAGATTGGCTTTTTTCATACAGGCAGTTCTATAGCTGTGTTTTTCTAAATGTAATTCAGGATTCATAGCATGAGAATCCCTCAGTTGCTTATTGAAAAGGCAGATTCCAGCAACAACAGCAACAACAAATGCAGATTCCTAAGCTATCCCAGGCATTTGAATTAGAATCTCTGAGGATAAGGTCTAATCTACATTTTAAACAAGAATCTCAAGTAATTCTTAATGAATTTAATAAAGACACTGCTTTCTGAGATAAAGAACCTGTTTGATTTATTCATTATCCTCATTCGGTATAGAATTTCTGTGCTGAACATTGGGAGAAATAAAGAAGTAAAGATTTGAATCTTACACTCAAGGAACTTACAACCTAGGCTACTGTTGGAATGGATTGAACAAAGGCAAACAATAAAATAATGACTTCTAAGGCATTTTTTTTGTTTTTTTGTTTTTTTTACAAATCAGTGTTATTGAGATGTACATACAAAAGACTCATCCTTTTAAAGTGTACAGTTTGACTAGTTTTGACAAATGTATGTACCAGGGAAACTACCACCATATCAAGATACAGAGCATTCCTATTACTTCTGAATGTTTCTGAATGCCCTTTGCAGTTCATCCGTCTCCTCACCCCTGGGTCCTGGCATCCACTGATAGGTGTTCTATCACTAAAGATTAATTTGGTTTCCTAGAGTTTTATAAAAATAGAACCATACAGATGTCCTCTTTTGTGTCTAGCTTCCTTTACTCAGCATAAGGATTTTCAGAATAATCTATTTTGTTGAGTGTATCAGTAATTCATTTATTTTTATTACTGAGTTGTATTCTATTATATGGCTATACCACATTTTGCTTATTTATTTACCTGTTGATAGGCATTTGGGTAGTTTATGGTTATTATGAAAATTATGAACATTTGCATAATTATATTTTTTATTTCTCTTGGTTAAATATCTAGGAGTGGAATGAGTGAATCATATGAGTAGGTATATGTTTAACTTTTTAAGAAATAGGCAGATGACATTTATTTTGATTGTTAACAGAGACTGTTAACTGTACTAGAGTTGTTGAGCATTGCTAAGGAGAATTAAGTGGAACTTAAGAATGGGTACAAACTATATAAGGGAGTACAGGGAACATTATTGAGTAATTACTATTTGGCACATGGTAGTTAAATGCAACACACATTATTTTCAATATATATACAAATCTGAGAGGTAAGTGGTGTTACTCTTTACTTTTTATAGATGACGAACAGAAGTAAAGTTAACCAACCTAATGTCACACAGCTAGTAAGTGATGGCTTTGAACCATCTGGTTCCAAAGCTCAAACCGTTTGCAATACACCAACAAGGTAGAAGTGTATGACATTCCAGCTTCAGAAGTTGGGGGACAGGTAGGGGAAATGGAGCTCACTCCTCTCTCCATCTCCGGAGTGTGGCAAGCACAGGCACTGTGACGATATTGGTTTGCCAATAACAAAGGTTTTGTTTGGGGGACTGGCTAACAATGAGGTTTGTTATTTATTTGGTGTCATGTTATAGAGGATTTTTAAACACCAGGATGATAAACACTCTTTTGATTGTGGGAGTTGGTGGGGACAGGGTAAGGGTGAACAATGGGGAAAAGTTGAGACAACTGTAACTGAACAACAATAAAAAAAAAGAAAATCAAGTGGAAAAAAGGTTAACTGTTGTAAATTATTGAAAGGGTAATGATGTGATTACAAGGTGGACTTAGGAAAATTAGTATAGTTGCCAATCTGCTAAGTAGATTGAATAGGACGGAGATTAGAAGGTTGTAAGTGCAGCCAAAAATCTGTAATAATTCAGGCATGAGATAATAAATTCCTTGATAAGGACAGTGAAACCTATACAGAAGGGACAATAAGAGGGAAACTTCAGTGGAATTAACTACTAAGCTTTTTAACAGATTGGACATGGGAGTTAAAGTAGATAGGGATTTTGGGAATGGTCCTGTGTTTTCTGGTTTCAAAGTGTCTGGAGTAGTGGTTTTGGACTTGAGGTATACTTGGTATGCTAACATATTTGATGGAAGTGCATAACATTGTAAATACAATGTCATTGTCAATAGAGACCCTAGTCCTCTACACTGCCTGACTTGGTATCATGTGCCACTGAGTTAGAAGATAATTGGTTAGTGATTTGTTAAATGGGTGAGCTGGATTTGAGGCTTTGAAGTTTGGGGCTCCAGGGGAGGTGGGAAACATTAGCATGCTCATTAAAATAGTGTGACATGCATTTGTTATGTGCCCAATTTGAGAATGTTGCTGGTTTTCTAATAAACTCTTAGTGTACTCAATATTTTCTGTCACTCATTTGGCCATTGTTTTTTCCCTGCTTCCTCTTTGGCATCCTGTGATAGGCAGTGCAATCCACCTTGCTGACATTCAACATTTTCCTGTGTGAATTGTGGAATCTCTTGATATCTCAGTATCCCATTGCATGTGCTTCCGTTTGCTTCTGAGCAGTGTGTACTCTAGCTTTGGCTCATTAAAATTTCTGTCATTAAAGTTATTAGTAGCCTCTTTGTTTCTAAATCCAGCAGGCTTTTTTCAGGGTTGTTTTCACTACTCTGTAGAACTTTAACATGTGTTGACAACTCCCTGTTTGAAGTGTTGTTTTTCCTGACTTCAGGGACCACACTGTCATCCTTTCTTCCTCTCCATCTTCTTCACAGGCACCTTTATGGACTCACTCTTTTTTTTTCTTATTTTAGAGTCAGATTTATTAAGGAATAATTTACAGATCGTTAAATTCTCCCTTTTAGTGTACAGTCCAATGAGTTTTTGAAAAGATTTTATTTTCAGGGAGAATGGTCAAGGGGAAATGGAGACAACTGTACTTGAACAACAATAAAAAATAAAATAAAATTTATTTTGTGGAAAAAATAAAAATAAAAAAATTTTAAAAAGATTTTATTTTTAGAGAGAGGGGAGGGGAGGGAGAAAGAAAGGGAGAGAAACATTGATGTGTGAGAGAACCATCAATTGGTTGCCTCTTGCACACACCCAACCAGGGACCTGGCCTGCAACCCAGGCATATGCCCTGACCAGGAATTGAACCAGTGACCTTTCAGTTTGTGGGACAACACCCAAACTACTGAGCCACACCAGTCAGAGCCAGTCCTGTGAGTTTTAACAAACACATATAGTCATGTAACCACAACCATAATCAACATATAGAGCAGTTCTATCAACCCTAAATGTTCTCTATGTCACTTTGCAGTTAGCCTCTCCCACTCCTGGCCCATGACAACCACTAATCTATATTATGTCCCTATAGTATGGCCTTTTTTTGAAAGTCATATAAATGAAATCATATATTATGTAGGTTTTTGAGTCTAGCTTGTTTCACTTATAATAATGCATTTGAAATTCATCTGTGTGTGTCAGTAGTTCATTCCCTTTTATTCCTGAGTAGTACTTTACTGTATGCATGTACAACAGTTTGTTCTATTTACCATTTGAAGAATACTTATGTTTTCAGTTTTTAGTGAATATGAATTCAACAACTATAAACATTCTTTAAAGGATTTCGTGTGAACATGTTTTTATTTCTTTTGTGTAAATGTATAGGAGGGGGATTGCTAGGTTGTACGGTGTGTGTATAATTTTATAAGAAATACCCAGATTGTTTTTCTAAGTGGCCTACCACTCTCCCTTCTTGCCAACAATGTCTGAGATTTCCAGTGCTCCATAGCCTCACCGACACTTTGTATTGTCAATTTTTTTGTATTATTTCTATTTCTGTCTGCTTTATAAATGCTGTCTGCTGTTCCTTAACTTGTTCTTCTTTTTCCATTTATATAGCTTTTCCACCCTTTATTCTGCATTCTTTGCCTCATTATTTTTATTAATTTACATTTAGTTTTTACCCATTTATTTAAATATTTGTCAACCTACTTTGTGCTGAGCACTGTTTAGGCACTGAGAATACAGCAATGAACAAAGTAGAAAGATCCCCCTCCTCATGGGAGCTTGTATTTCGAAAACTTCCAAGTCTGATGCTCCACATTGTTTTCCTCAACTCCACACCAGTGTAGTCATCTATCTACCAGACATATTCTTTTGAATGTCTAATAAATACTTCAAAGTGAATATATCTAATAATTAATTTGTCCTCTCCCTCAACCTACACCTCTTTTGTATTTCTCTTCTTAATGAATGCCATGTTACCTACCCTTTAGTTCAAGCTAAAAAATTAAGGCAATATGGACTTCTATCAAGATGGAAGCATAAGTAGATACACTTTGCCTCCTTGTACAACCAAATGAAGGACAACAGCACATTTAAAAACAAAAAATAACCAGAACTGCCAGAAAATTGAACTGTATGGGAATCCAACAACCAAGGAGTTAAAGAAGAAATATTCATCCAGACTAGTAGGAGGGGCCCAGAGGATGCATAACAAGGTGGCGGCAGGAGGACTGGGGCAGATGAGGTGGCAGACTGGGTGGTCTCATATTGGTGTGCGGATAAACTGGGAGGAACAACTGGGTAGCCAGACAGACTACACAACCCAGGGTTCCAGCATGGGGAAATAAAGCCTCAAAACCTCTGGATGTCAAAACCTGTGAGGGTTGCAGTGGCAGAAGAAATTCTCACCCTCACAGGAGAATTCACTGGAGAGACCCACAGGGTCCTAGAATGTACACAAAACCACCCACCCTCAAATCAGCACTAGAAGGGACCAATTCGCTTGTGGGTAGTGGAGGAAGTGACTGAAAGCCAGCCAAGAGTTGAGCAAGTGGCATTGTTCCCTCTCCAACCCCTCCCCTACATATAGTGCCACAACACAGCGACATGGGTTGCCCCACCCTGGCAAATACCAAAGGCTCAGCCTCTTACTATACGCAATATAGTAAGGCATGCTGAGACAAAAAAATATGGCCAATTTAAAGAACCTATCAAAGGTCCAAAAATAGAACTAATAGATGAAGAGATAGCCAAACTATCAGAAGCAGTGTTCAAAACATTGGTAATCAGGATGCTCACAGAAATGGTTGAGTATGGTTGCAAAATAGAGGAAGAAGTAAAAGCTATGCAAAGTGAAATAAAGAAATATATACAGGGAACTAACAGTGAAGGGAAGGAAACTGGGACTCAGATCAATGGTTTGGAGCAGAAGGAAAAAATAAACATTCAACCAGAACAGAATGAAGAAACAAGAATTCAAATAAAATGAGAAATGGCTTAGGAACCTCCAGGACAACTTTAAATGTTCCAACATATGAATCATAAGGGTGCCAGAAGGAGAAGAGGAAGAGCAACAAATAAAAAACTTATTTGAACAAATAATGGAGAACTCCCCCAATCTGGCAAGGAAATAGACTCCCAGGAAGTCCAGGAAGCCCAGACAGTCCCAAAGAAGTTGGACCCAAGGAAGCACACACCTAGGCACATCATAATTATATAATCCAAGATTAAAGATAAGGAGACAATCTTAAAAGCAGCAAGAGAAAAGGACACAGTTACCTACAAAGGTGTTCCCATAAGTCTATAAGCTTATTTCTCAAAAGAAACCTTACAGACAAGAAGGGACAGGAAAGAAGTATTCCAAGTCATGAAAAGCAAGGACCTACATCCAAGATTACTCTATCCAGCAAAGCTATCATTTAGAATGGAAGGGCAGATAAAGTGCTTCTCAGATAAGGTCAAGTTAAAGGAGTTCATCATCACCAAGCCCTTATTATATGAAATGTTAAAGGGACTTATCTAAGAAAAAGAAGATGATCAAAAATATGAACAATAAAATGACAACAAACTCACAACTATCAAGAACTGAACCTAAAAACCCAAAAACTAAAATAAACTGAGCAAACAACTATAACAGGAACAAAATCACAGAAATGAAGATCATATGGAGGGTTATAGGCAGGGATGAGGAGGGTAGAGAATGGGGGGAAAGGTACAGGGAATAAGAAGCATAAATGGTAGGTACAAAATATACAGGGAGATGTTAAGAGTAGTATAGGAAATGGAGGAGCCAATGAACTTATATGTATGATGCATAGACATGAACTAAGTTGGGGGAATGCTGGTGGGAGTAGGGATGCACAACAGAGGGAAATAAACGAGAGAAAGCAATGGGGCAACTGTAATAGCATAATCAATAAAATATATATATATTTTTTTATTTATTAGTATTTATTTATTTTTAGAGAGGGAAGGGAGGGGGAAAGAGAGAAACATCAATATGCGGTTGCTGGGGGCCGTGGCCTGCAACCCAGGCATGTGCCCTGACTGGGAATCGAACCTGTGATGCTTTGGTTTGCAGCCCACGCTCAATCCACTGAGCTACGGCCAGCCAGGGCTAAAATATATTTTGTTTTAATTTAGGCAATATTAGTCTTTATTCTCACTTCCTACATTCAAAAGGATTATTAAACTGTATTGATTTTACCTTCAAAATATCTCATGAATGTATCCACTTCACTCCCTCTGCTACTTCCTTAATTCAAGCCATCATCAGGTCAGTGCAGCCTCCTTACCAGCTTCCCTGACACCAGTCTCCAGTCCCCCACCCTACCAACTCCTGGCCACACTGTACCACTATCCTTCTAAATGGCAAATCTGATCCTGTTGTTCCCCTTCTTAAAAGCTGTGTTAGCTCTGTATCACCCTCCAGATAATTCCAAATACCTAAGATTACTGAATTGCTCAACATTACTTAGACTTCCTTTGATCTGGTTCTTTTATAACCCTGAAGCCTCTCATTCAGATATGCTAGAATTATTTTCAGTTCACTAAACGTGCCTTTGCATGTATAATTTCATTTCCCTGGAACATTTCCTCCCCTTCCCTTTCTTGGTATTTGTGCCTAGCAAAACCTAACTGTTTTCATTAATATTTCTATTCGCTAGTGAAATGTTTCAGTGTATTTTTGGTGTGGAGAAGGAAACTTCCTTCATTAACCTGGAATTATTTCTCTTACAGTGTTAAGTGACAGAGGTGACAAGGGAGAACTGATTGATGAGAGAGCATAACTATTGTTATTTTCATGTTCTAGGGATGAATCCCGTAGATGGGTCAGATCATATGTCGGATTTATTCATGCTATAAACATTTATTGAACACCTACTATGTATGAGAAACTGCTATGCAGAGCTACGGAACATTCAGAGATGAGGCAGTGTCTTGCAAGAAGAGGCTTCTTTGGTCCCAGAGTTTCAACTGAGAAACAGCATTGTCACTTGCCTGGAGCAATCTAGGTTGAAAGACATAATCTGAAGTTCTATGTGGTTATTTTTCAGTTTTCTTTTAAAAAGAAATGAAGTAATTACCCATAGCAGTTACTATGGCAACTGTGCTATGGCCTGGGAGAATTCTTTGCTAAACCTCTTCTCCGTCCATGGTTAGAAAGTTAAATAAATTATTAAAATTAAAAAATGGCACAGTGAGGACACATGGACACTAATGGGGCGGGTGGAGGTGGAACGGAAGTGGGGAGGGCTGGGAGGTTGGGCTGGGGTGGGGGGAAATGCAGAAAATTGTACTTGAACAATTAAAAAAATGTGAAAAAAAATTTAAAAAGTGACACAGTAAACCAATGTGTCCTTTCTGAGAAGACATAGGTGGTAGGAAGAAGGTATGTACGTAGGAAGAAAACTGACTTCTCAGCATATAGTTAAATTAAACAGCCTGTGACTAGTAGTCCCATATCCCCAGCACTGAAAGTTAGCTCAGGTAATGAAGCCAGCCTGTGTTGGCATCATTTGATGCTTCCAGAATTTTGAATCTTAAGGCAAACGTTCAAGGGAAGTACGCTCTCAGAACCCTCAGGGCTTTCTGACCCAGACATGGGTGACCTCTCCACAGACAATAAGGCTGTCACAGTGTGCTGACCCTCCCACCGCCCATTTACTGGGCACCTATAAGGCAAGCAAAAATCTGGCAACATGACAACACTAACTTTCTCTTATAATCCTTATAGTAAACAGTGAGACTCATGCTACCATTATTCTCATATTAGAGATAGGAAACATCTCTACTTTTTACAAGATTATATATCTAGTACATGGCAGGGTCAGAAGAACTTAGCTTTGACTTCAATACCCAGAGGAAGCCAAATTTTTTATTGTTTCTTAAGATAAAATCCTATCTTTTAGTGATTTCTTTGTCACTTTTGTTGCTTCAAATTCAGTTTGAGTTTAGGATAGGGCTCATATGTAATTAATTTTGATTTTTTTATTTTGAAAAATAAGTAGAAAATGTTTTCTTCTGTCCTTCAAAACTTCTGTGTTTTAATAGATTTTATTAAAAATGTGTGGGTAATTGAGAAAAAATGGCCATCTCTGTGCAACCAACAGCTCCAGTGTTTTACTAATTATTCGAAAAAGAGAAAGTAAAACCATTCACTGGCCTTTTAGCTTTCTGTAGAGAGCAGCAAAATTGGCCACCATTGCTTCCAGACAAGGGAATCACTCTCCCACTGTATCAATGCTGAGCTTTCCATGGGTATGCGGTGGTAGGCTCAGGTTTAATGAACAGAGGGACAAGGAAGGGTTTCATGGAGGCAGGTTGTATTGTTTTCTCATTTTGAGTAAAGAAGGGTATATCAGCTTCTAAATGATGTTCTAGGCAAGGAGGAGGTTTAAAAGAGTACAGAAGTGTTTTTTGTTTGTTTTGTTTTGTTATTCTCTATGTGGTGACTAGCACAGTGCAAAGTACTTTATATGTAGATTTGTATTGTACTTGGTTATAGGAGATGCTCTCTACATGTTATGTAAAATTAATGGAATACAAGTAAAATAGGCTCAAATAAGGTAAGGAATATAATAATTGGTGGGAGGGGGAAGTGATTTTGGAATTCTTCCTAAAATTGTCTCTGTCACTCTTTTTCTTTGCTACCACTTGCGGTGTTCTTAGGTCACTGGACTTATTTGGGCTGGGGAGAGCAACAGAGTACGTAAGAATTTGAATTCCTTATAATTTTCTTGATCTTACCCTTTAACATATTCTCTCTGAACTGTGAAGCTGGATATTCATGCATATAAGCATATACAATTTCATCCCCTCCCCTCCCCTCTTTAAATCTCAGGAGATAGTTATCTGCAGTGAAGTGTTATGTCCTTTCAGGCTGGTTTCTTGAAGACTGTGTGTGTCTGATATTAGTAAATTTCAATCCAAAATCCCAGTTATAGTCCTAATATTATCTCCTGATTTTTCTTTTCCAGAGACAATTAGTACCATAAGCCCCTGGTGTAGGAAACCCTTTCCTTTGGTTTGGTTTTGTTCCTTTGGTTTAGTCACTAAGGAGTGCAGTGACTAAAAGGAGGTGTTTCATTCTGGAAAAGGTCATTGATTTTGTGTGGTACACAAGAGGCTGAGGACATGGTTTGACTTTCCTTAAAGCAATCAGGTAGGCTAGAGGCCAACTTTGTTTAAGAGCTTGGAGAGTGGGTAGCCAAGTCTTTCCAGCAAGATATATAGCCCTAGGCTGACACTACTGGCTGTGTTATCCAGCTGGCAAGGGGGTTTGGTTGAGTCCCACTGATTAGGTGTCCAGTAGGTCCTAAGGGGGGCCAAGTTTTGTCCTATCACTGGAATTTCTCATGGAGTATGTATTTTATGTGATTTGAATCCTGAATATTTGTACTAGGGAACTGCTCAAAGGCAACCTAAGAGAGCTCAGATAACTTAAGGTTTTAACCAACTGACAAAGAAGAGGGGGTACAGGAGGAACTGAATGAAAGAAGGTGAAGGGATTAGCCAAAGAGCATATATGCATGACCCATAGATACAGACTACAGTCTGGTGATGGCCAGAGGGAAGGGTGAGCAAGGGTGGGCAAATTGGGGGGAATGGGGATATCTATAATAGTGTAAACAATAAAAATAAAGTAAAAAAAATCAAAACAAAAATGAACAAAAAAGAAAAAAACACCTAAGCTCTAAGAAAAAGTCTGAGTTCTTTTTCCTTTTTTCTCTGGCCAGTAAAGTTCTGTCTGTACTATGAATTTAAAGACAGGGGCTCAATCCAGGACCACCACAAAAGGGAGAGCCTCCTTGTTCAGTATCTCATTCAGTTTTATTCAAGTGCCTCCTCTGTGCCTGTGCCCATATTTGCCCCAGGTTAAGTTCTTTCCCCAGTTTACTTTTACAGGTTTATTTTCTATCATTCCCATTCATATTCTTTTTCTCTCTTTCTCTCTCATCTCAGTTCACTTCCATATGTTTACTTCCTCCTGTTCCCTCCCACTTTTCATATTCTCTTTTCTTCTACTCCCAACCTTTTCTTTCCATAGACACTTTGTTTCTTAATATTTGTACTTTATTTCTTTAGTGTAGAAATACTGTTAGCCTTTAGGAAAGTTTTAGAATACTCCTCCCCTTAGCCTAGCAAAATTAAAAAGCAAAGCATCACTTAGAAATAATAGGTCAGATGCAATAATAAGCTAAGGGCACATCCACCCAGTTTCTGGCTCTGGATCATGGATTTCTACCTCTGGCTGAGCTACCCTCCCCTGGCCTCATAATCAGTAGGATTGTCTGTCACTGCTCTCTCTTTGGGGACTCAGTCTTGGTTTTATGGGTTATGTGCTAATATTTCTCCTGCCAAAATTTAAGTAGACTTTTTGCTTTGTCTCCTTTGTTGCGTCTTCCACCTTATCTGTATGCATGAATAATACAGTACTGACTTTTTCCACACGTACTGCTTCTGTGGGTTCAGGGAGAATGAAATCTGAAAGGCATGCTGGTTTTCATGTCTTGATCTTTTCCAGTCTTAGGAACAACAGATGCATCAAGGGTCAAAACCAATGCCTCCAAAGTCTTTTTCCTAATGTGTGATCAAAATGCTTTGTAAGCAGAATGCTTTGCGTCCCCTATTTTTTGACTAATCTTATTCCTGCCTATTTTGAAGGTTAGTCACTTTCTTGTACTGATATTTTCTCTGAGGTTCTGATCACTATCCTCTTCTTTTATGTTCACATGTTTTCTTAAACTCAAGTGGGAAATGCTTACCCCTGCATCCTGCTGTATCCACAAGTGTTGTCTGGAATCCAATGTTCAAATTTTCTTCCTTGTGTGTAAAACCCATATGTTTGTGCTCCCTGTCTATTTTGGTGGAGTTATCTACTAGGTTGTATAATGTAAAAGCCAAAGGGTTATTCTCCTGTTACTTTCTTTTTGTCCCTAACTTTTATCATTACTGTCTGGATCCCCCCTGCCAGCCAGTTCATTAACTTTTTTTCTATTTCCGAGGAATGGATGCAGGTTCTTATCTCCTTCATGAGAAATTGTAAGAACCTAATCTTATTGCCTTCCAAGAGACTCCCATTTCCCACACTACTACCAAGGTTTTTTTTTTTTTTTTTAACAATTACTAATATGAGGAATCCATCATTTGCTAAATGTATGCCGATTTTGGGGTGATACATGTTCCTTTTCCTCATTGTAAGCCAAATGGGAACTTGGCAAAAAAGGACATATGGGAATTTGTTAATTAGACACATATGGGGATGGTGTCAGAAATGGCTTCCCTGTAACATAATATATTGGATTGTCCAAAAAATTCGTTGAGCTTTTTCCATACAATGGCTCTAGTAGTGCTTAGTTGTCTTTAACTTCATTCAAAGCAATTTTATTAGATTGTGTTGTGACAGCTGTCACATCAGCATTCATTTAAAAAAACATCAAAATGGGTGAATTTTTGGTGCAGCCATTTTAATATTGAAGATGGAAAAAATATATAACATTTTAGGCATATTATGTTTTACTGTTTCAAGAAAAATAAAAGCACAACTGAAAAGCAAGAAAAAGATTTATGCAGTGTATGGAGAAGGTGCTGTGACTGATCGAATGCATCAAAAGTGGTTTGCGAAGTTTCTTAGTACTATTGTCATTTTGGCCAAATAATACTTTGCTGTGGGGCTGTCTCATGCATTGGAAGATGTTTAGCAGCATCCCTGGCCTCTACCCACTAGAAGCTAGTAGGGGGAGATAGTCAACATACTCAAAATACCCAAATCAATATAGTTATTGGTGAAAATGAAACGTGCGTTTTATTTTATGGAAAAAACTCAATGGACTTTTGGCCAGCCCAATAAAAAGCACTATTAGGTTGAGCTTCCTTTCCAAGCACAGTGTTGTACATTTTCATTTTTTGCTTGGAGCAGGTTGTATAACTGTGTTCATCATTTAGTGCTGGCCTGAAAAACAGAAATAATTCTATGAAACTGTAGTCACTACTCTTAGATAAACTTGGCTGCATTGTTAGCACGATCCCACTGGCAGCGCATGTGTTTTCCTCTTCTCCTTCAGCCCATGCTTTCCAAAGGAATTCTGAACCCTGGGTGTGGGTGTTTGATGGGAATTATTTTAAAAATCCAATGTTGCAGCAAGACAGTGAAACCGCTGTTCTTCTCAGCTGCATCTGGAGCTTCTGGGTGACTTTTAAGCCTTGGCTTTGACCTTCTTGATTTACTGGACCAGCTTCTGATGATGGACCTGTTTGTTTGGTTCAGCCATGTGTTTTAAAGTCTGAAATCACCAAGTCAATTTTAAACAAAATTTTCTCTTTGTTAAGGTATGGAAAAGCTATTGTTTTTCCCTTTGCTCCCTTTTGATGATAGTACAGGCCAGAATCTATTTTTGACATTTAAAAGCAGGTTTTCATTATGGGTATGATAGCTAAAGAAGTACAATTCAAAAGAATTCTGCATTGTGAAAATGCAACTTGGAACTCCTTCAAGAATCAGCACTAAAATTAAACCAAGTGTTCTATCTCTTTTGATAAGGAGAGAGACTTGTGGGCATTGAGACAGTTCTGCACATGGCTTGGAAGTCACTGGACTGGCGTGCAGTTCAGTTTGCTCTTGTTCTCAAGGCTTGTGGTTCCCCAAGTTAGAAGCAGAAAAATTCTGAAGAACTAAATAAAGCTGGGGTGCTTTAATTGACTATGCTTGTTCCACAGCTTTTGAAGATCCTGATAGTGCCGTGGATGACCGAGATAGTGACTACCGCAGTGAGACCAGC
This sequence comes from Tonatia bakeri, assembly GCA_004024845.1. Lineage (NCBI taxonomy): Eukaryota > Metazoa > Chordata > Mammalia > Chiroptera > Phyllostomidae > Tonatia > Tonatia bakeri. The sequence continues at coordinate 26,069 of PVIA01004714.1, forward strand.
AACAGCATCCCACCGCCGTACCATTCGACTTCGCAGCCCAACGCTTCCATGCACCAGTTTCCTGTGCCTGTGCGATTGCCACAGCAGCTGCTACTTCACGGCAGTTGCCGGGACTCTTGCAATGACTCTGTGCAGAGTTATGATTATGACCTCGATTACCCAGAGCGGCGGGGTCTCAGGTAGGTGTTGGGAACAAAGCACTTTCTTTTCCTAGTATGCAGATCCTGGGATACAACTGACATTACGGGTTTGGGCACTTTAACCAGAGGTGGTAATGGACATGTAGCAATAGAACGGGCCAGGCTATAGCCATTTTGTGAGATTCTCAGTCTTTTTTTTTTTCCTCTTCCAGACATTTTTATATTTCCATCAGTAATATTTTTCTTTATGATTAATGACTCTCAACTGGCGTGCCACCTGGGATGGCTGAAAAAAGCCTGTTTGCACGTCTGCCCTGTCTAGAGATTTTGATTCACGTTCACCACGATCAAAAAAGGGAAATCACAGATATTAAATGTTTTGATAACCCTTTGGATTTAGTCAGTGTTCATGGTGCATTACATTTGATATTCCTGGTTCTATAGTCTCCTATAATCTAACAAAATGTCCTTTTTCTTTTTTGGTCTTTTAAAACACTACATTTTTTGATGAGTTTAGGCTAGTTTTGAGAATGCCCCTTAATTTTGCTTTCAGTTGTTTCTTCATGTTTAGAATCAGATTATGCATTTTTGGCAAAAACACTACGTAGATGATGTTTCCTTCACAAAAGATTACTTCATCTCATTACTGATGTTTAGTTTGTTCTCTTGGTTAAGAAATCTGTATATACCAGCTTTTTCCAATGTAAAGTTACCTTTCCCCTTTGTAATTAAGTATACCTGGAGTGATACCTGAGATTGTGTAAATATTCTATTTCCCCAACAACCTTTAACTCATTGACTTCAGCAGCCACTGATGATCCTTGCCTGAACCAGTTATTTCATTGGTTGGAGTTTAGTTTTTATTTATTTTTTTATATTTTATTTATTTATTTTCTTGGTGCGCCATTCCCGGAAGTACTGCAATACCGGGTCGATGCATGGAGTGGATGGAGCAGGCTCCTATTCCATCTCCCAGCTCCAAAATCCATTTAATATAATGTCCTCGGATAGAGGATGCATCAGATATTAAAATGATAGGAACAGATACTATACTTGGTTTTTGCCAGAAGGCCAAGAAGTGATGGAGTTTCGTTTTTAAAAAGCCATTCCAATTTAGCTCGTACTTTTGGTTATGACATTCACCATACCGTAGGATGATCTCATTTTTTGGTCCACCTTACCAAATTGGTGAATATTTATCCTGAGCCTCAGATGGTGGTCTACCTGCTAGACATCATTCTATCTCAGTTTACTATCATTACTGAGTATATTTTCAATGAAATTTTTTCATATATCAATCATCAGATAGAATTCTCACTCTATAATCTGATTCTAAAAAGAAATGTTCCAAGAGTCCTACCAAAGTTGGTCCCTACTCCTTACTGATTGTTAAGTTAAATATTTCCATATGTTATTTGTTTGATTTTAGTTATTTATATTTTCCCACTGTAAGAACAAAAACATAATAGAAAAAAAAAATGTTGGCCCTCTTTTCCCTGTGTATTTGCAAGCATTAAGTGCAGGCCAGTGGTAATAATGGCACATCAACCTAAGTGACTATGTACTCTGCTGGACAACTGCAGATTACTTAATCATTACACTATTATCATTTCATGTATTTCCTGGGCTGGTGCTATAATAATAACACTTTGAGGAGCATTAGTGATGTATTTTAAGTTGCAAATTAAAAAAAAACTTTTAAAAATTGATTCCATATAAATTTGATTAAAAAGTAAATAATTTATTATCTCTAGCAGAGGAAAAGTTAGTATGATTTTTAAGTAAACTTTTATTATATACATTTTTAACTTAAATGTTTGAAGTGATTTCTCCTTTAAGAAGTTTTGAAGAAATTGTATCACTAGCATTGATTTTTAAACTTTTATATTGCTATAAATACCAAGTTCTTGGAAATAGTCCGAGTTCTTAAGTTTTTTAAGGGGAACATTTAAAATCCTTGAGAGAACAAACGTGTCTGCAGTACCTTCCAGTAAATTAGAAATGTAAAAATAAATAGCTCCATTCAATATAGCCATGGCTATCTATTGATTTTAAGCTGTAACTATAAAGACCTCTCCAAGACTGGAATTAGTTTAGTCTGAGCTTCTGAGGACACTGGAGATTAATGAAACTGCATGTAAACAAAAATAGGTAAAGTTGATTTCCTCACTCTGTGAAATGGGCTTTTGCCTAATGAGTAATGGGAAATGCATGTAAATTATGTAAAAATACAGAATTTGAGGTTTGACAGTAGAATTGGACTTTGTTAGATAATATGTAGCCAAAGTATTTCTAGTGTAAGAGGTGTAAAAAGACTATCAGTCTCACTCTTAAAGATTTTTAGTGACTAAGTTACCACTTTGATCTTGTTTCTGTTTCCTGAATAAACACCATTGGATGTGAGATCTAAAAAAGAAAACACTGAGCTGACAAGCTTCTAGTCTTCAGGCCTTTTCTGCACTCCCACCTCACCACATGGGAAACAGGCCGTCTCTAGCCTGACTGAAGGACAGGCCCGCTGTCTTCTGCATTCACTGACCTAAGCTGCACATGTCACTTCTGCCCTTGTAATCAGTGTAGAGAAAGACATTCATTTCACTGGAATCCTCAGTGCATACAGCCTTATATTGCACGCAAAAAACAAATTATAACCTTTAAATAATTGGCTGTTTTTGGTACTGTAACAAGGTGTGACTTCTGAAAATAAGTCAAAGATTATTTTCATTATGTATATATTTTTTTCTTTCTAAAAGAAATATGTCTGACCATATTCTTGGCCGACTGCCTCAGATCTAATTTCAGCAGGTTAATAGCTTGACTTCTCTTCAGACCCAAATTCATCAGCAAATTTAGGTTTCTTGGAATCTTTTCATATACTTTCATAGAATACTTAATAGTTCTAAACTTTGGCATCATAGATGCATCCTGTATATCAGTGATTTTCAACTGGTATGCTACAAGAATTTTTAAAACATGCAATACCTGACTATTTGGTCAGGCTCACAGACCTCTTTCTCCTTAAATTGTCAGATAAAAAAAATGACAATGGCCAATACCACAATAACCATCTTGTGTGAATGGATCAAAATTGTACCTAATTTTTTTGTTAGATTGGCAAAAAAAAAATTTTTTTGGTGTGCCGCAGAATTTTAGTAATTACTTTATGTGTGCCATGAGATGTGAAAGATTGAAAATTACTACTATATATTGATAAGACATGTTCATTTTGTTTGTTTCTTTCTTAGAAAATAGAGGATCTAAAAAACTCATGGTAGCAAGTCAAGTATTTTAAAGTTATTGTTGTAGCTGTTCTTTTTTTGATGTGGAAAATACTCTTTGATTACAGTGCTATAATATTGATTTAAGATTACGTGGATATCCTTGTTATTTTTTTCAGTCTGAATGTTTTTTTATCAAATAGACAATTTTACTAATTCTAGTTTTCTCATTGAATGTGCACTAAATCTCATCTGTTTCTTTCTTTTCCCTATTTGTCCTTTTTCTTACTATTCCTTCAAATTTATCCCTTTACATCAGACAAGGCCTGCAGGCTAAAGTTGACAGAATTAGGGTTATTTCTGCTTTCTCTGATGTTGACTATGAAGAGCAAGACGGTATATATAACCAGATGGAGGGGGAAATATCGCAAGAGTTTCTAGAAAACAGTAACATAAATGTAAAAGGAGCAGAACTAAAGGAAATTAGAACTCTTTCAAAAACTGATAAATATTATAGACAAAAAGTACAACCAAAGTACAAGAATTGGAAAAAGACACCCTCTTTAAGCCCAGAAACAGAATTCTCTACTGCCTTTAATTTTGACCTTATGTTTGAAACATCTGTTTGCTCCAGATATCCTCAGAAGTATAATACAATTGATAGGAGAAGGAAAAAGAAACCCCTGTACAGTCATTTTGAAGACAGTGAAAGAAAACAATATAATGAGAGATTAGGACCTAAGACTAACTTCAAAAGTACATATCCTTATAGCGAAAATTGTAACTTTTGCCACATTGAAAAGAAGAAACAAAATTACCCAGTTTTCCAACCCTACAAAAATCTACTTGTGGTTAATAGTGGCATGGGGACCACTAAGTTGGAAAGTCATGATTATGATCTTCCTGGTTGTTTTAAGAATTATGAAAAGTTACCTGGCTTAAAACAGCATGTCACTGATTTCATTCCATTGGATATTCTTGAAGATTCTACTAGCAGTACTTCTGATGAACTTCTGGATTCCCCCATTTCTGATAAGCAGGAAGGTTTACTGTCATCAACATGCCATCCATCCAATGTCCATCATATTGGAAGCTTTCCTAAAGAACATTATGGAGCAAATCCAGCATTCCCTTTACAAAGGATGAATTGCTATGCAAACACACTTGGAGATCTGTCTGGGTTTCCTGTGGAAGAGATGACCCCTTCTTCTACTGAGGAACCCAAGGAACACTATATTGATACAATGGATGAGCTTCAGTGTTTTGTAGAAACTGTTTCAGAATATTTAGCAGAGAAGGAAGAGGAGATTAATAAATTTGGTCCCCTTTCGAAAACTAAAAAAGTACCTACACATAATAGTACTCTTGATAATGCAGAACAGAAAAATCCTGGGGATCAAATACCACCTATAACCATTGTCAAGAATGACAAAGAAAAGGCCATTTGTTTCCCTGAGTTGAATGGAGTGAAAGGTGCTGTTGGTTCTTTGTTCAATTCACTCACAGAAAAGGTGGGCTCAGGTACAAAGCATCTAACAATTTCAATGGAAAAGCTGGGTTCTTTAGTTCCAGAGAAAACAGAAATTCTTAATGAAATAGAGACAATTAATTTGGGATCTAGACCCAGAGCCAAGTCAGTATCAGAGAAGAATCTTTCCATGCAGTCTCCATTATCATCTCAGAATGTTGACAATAAGGATTTTGGCAGATGTGACATAACCTTTGAAAATGAGCACACCAGCAGTAAATCTGGAAGTTTAAGCTTTCAGGCTGCAACAGAAACTCTTGGAAGGGACTCTGCTCCACAGAGTCAGAGTTCAGTTATAAAGTCTGTTTTCAGCATGCTGAGTCCACTGAAGACCTTTTTGGAAAAGGACGAAACTAAAAAAGATGATGACAAAAATAAGCCAAAAAGAAAGGAAGATGTTGTTGGGTGTGGTTTAGGGTCAAGTCAAAGGGAAGGCACCCTTGGCAATGACAGTAGCATTGCTGCTTTAGATAGGAGTAATGGAGACACTACAGACTTGTCCCAAATGCCCACAAATGAGAATTTGTTATCTTCTCAAACAGCCAATGAACCTTCAAACTTAGCTAGTTCTGCAAGTAAGAAAAATGATACCGATAGTCTGTTGGAGCAAAAACCCCATGTAGACCCATCTCTGTTACCAGATGAACCAAAAATATGTGTCAAAGATACTCCAGGACATCCTTGTATTGCTGGTAGTAAAACTACAAACAAAGAGCCTTCTTCAAAGTCATTAGAGGGGGACAGAGTTACTTGTGATGATAATTTCCTTGAGCCACGCAGAAGGTCCTTTAGCCAGTTTTTGCTCACTTCCCCTGAAAACTGTTCAAAGGAAACTTTGTCAGAATCTAGGAAAATTCACCCGTTGGAGGAAGATGGATGGGAAAGGATTCCTAAAAAAGATGGACATTCCTTTTCCTTCAGTGGAAAACTACATATTCCATTTCTCAGAGTTCTTAGTCATTCTGAAAAGCAACAGAATTTAAAAGAGAAAGGAAGCATTTTTCCTTTGTTTAAATTTCCTTTCACTGACAGCCATATCACTGTTAATGACCAGAGTTTTCATGGCTCCGAAGTAACCATCAATGAAGAGATTCAAAGAAACTGCCAAGAAAACAACAAATTTAGTTCAATAAAATCTAGTTCAGTTCCAAATATTCATAATAATCTAGAAAAATTTGATGATACAGAGACATTTAATAAGAGACATGATCCAAAAAATTGTTCTGAAGATACCACACTTAATAAAATAATGTCTGATTCGGTTCCAAATATAAATAATGATCTTGGGAAATTTGGGAGTATAGAGGAATTAAATTCAAGTGACCGCACAACAGAAGAGAACTGTGAAAGAGCTACTTTAGCCATCCCTGAAATTGTGCCCAAAGAACATAGACTTTCTGATGCTTTAGGAGAAAGTAAGACTCTTTCACAAGTGACATCTTTAACAGTATCAGACTCTTCATTAGCATTGATTCCTACCGTTTCAAAATCAACCTTGGTTAATGAAATTGGTGAAGACAAACTTGTAGATAAAGTTTCCAAGAAAAGAACCCAGGGAGGCCTCCTTTCTGGCCTATTTAATGGATTCTCTTCTCTTAAAAACTTGTCTAGTTCACAAGAAATAAATTTGAAAAATGATGACTCTCATTACAGGAATAACACCCCAAGCTCACTCTCAGGAATATTTAACTTGATATCCAATAGCAGTATGGCTGATTGTAAACCAGATGAAGCAAAGTCCATGTCTTTAGGTGGCCCAAAGTCTTTGAGTGGAAATAAGCATTTATCCTTGGATGAGATTGCTGTTACTTCATGTGTGACTTCTGAGAACCAGAGGGACCATGTTGAAAAACAAGAAACTTCTGGCTTCATAAAAAACTTCTTATCTTTACCTAAAGAAAACATACCATTAACTGATGCTTGGGCTGATAATCATCATTGCTCTTCTGCATGGAAAAACCAGCACAGTGAAAAGCATTGCCCCTTTCCTGAGAACAGTGTACTTCACTGTACACTAAGTGCTACGCAGGACCTTGTAGAGAAATCTTTGCCAAAGAAGCCAACACGACACCATATTCTTGAGGCAAACCTATATGAAAATTCAAATAAGTTAAAGTCACCTATACTGAGTACTAACATTCTTAATAAATCAAATCACTCTCAGGCTTTTGAAGAGATGAACAATCCTTTCTGTTATGAATGGGACTCTGATAGAAAAAATTTCTCTAAAAATTCCAGACTACTTCAGCCAGCTTATTATATATTGAATCAAAATACATTTCCATCAGCTGATATTTTTTTGTGGTCTGACTCAGAAAACTCAGCAATAAATTTTTGCCAAAAAGATCAAAATGCAAACATCTTGGGATGGAGAACAAATTCAAATAGTGTCATTTGGTGTGACTTACCATATGAATCATTCAATCAGTTTACGTTTAATGAAGAGTACTTATTAAGAGATGATATGTGGGCAGCTAACTCATTATATGGAAATTCTTGTCATCTTTCAATTAATGAGACTAAGAATTCACAGGAAGAATTGCCCATTGACTTAAGTTATTCTTCAGGCCATGAAAAGACTACATACCCCATGGTTGATCAAGAATCATTAGGAATGGATGAAAACTTTGTTTTTTCAAGTGTTGGTTATGAATACCAGGAGTGGTTGTCATGTCTTGAAAATGGAGTGTGGTGGCCATCTGAGGATGGAAACTATGGATATTTTGTGTTCCATGATGGTCAGTATATCTATTCTCTCCTCACTGATTCTACTGGGCAATATGCTTATTTATTTATACCTGATTATTCTCATCAAGAGTATTTGAGTTGTGATTTGCAGACAAATAATCTATCAAGTATTATACTGGATGACAGCATTATTTCTCCCTGTAGTTTTAGAGTACTAGACAAGGAAGATAAGTTATTGTGGTATGTCGAAGAGGAACCAATTGAGGACCCTCTTGATTTATCTATAGTTTTGCCAAGAAGTGATGGGCCAATGTATCTAAATTTAGGAGCTTTTTCACAAGTACATGAAGAGTCAAGTTATGGCCAAAGGGATCAACCATTAGATTTCTCAGTCTATAATCCTAAAAAATTTGAAGAAGATTTTGGATTTTTTGAAGAAAGGCTATGTGGTTCTGAAGACTTTGAATGTACCTTGGATCTCAGAAATCAACCCCAAAGTATTGGTAATCATGTCGTAAGTAAAAATCAAATTAACGAAGGAGATAAGAACCATCCTCTAGCTAAGGGTTCATTATCTCGCCTTTCCAGTTTTCACTGGCTTCAGTCTTCTCAAGAAAGTGCCACTTTGGTTCATCTTGAGAATATGACTGACAGCCCACAGCAAGCAGAAGAGATGTCATCGTTAAACAAAGTGACTTCATTATTTTCTGCTTTGGGTGCTTCAGTTGGAAGTGCTTTGAATTTTGAAAAGAATGAATCCTTAGAGTCTTCGGCCCTGCATAAAAAGGGTCAGCAGTCTAACTTAGCAGGGTTTACAAATGATGATCCTCAGTTGTTAATCTTGAGTAAGCAATCAGAGAGTAAATCCCAAAATGAGGAGGAAAATCTTCTTAAGAAGGATTCAGGGAGACAAATAGTATCCAATGTACAACAACTGGAATCTACTGAGAATTCGAAGCAAGACTTCCCTTTAAATAAAAGCATTCATGTGAAAAAACAAAGTTTGTTGAAATCTGTTTTCCAGGTAAGCCAAACAACTCCTCCAACTGAATTAGGTAAAGAAGATGATGAAATAATCACATCTGACTCTACTTCAGTTCCTCTTGCATCACAGTTTAGTAGGGATGAACACAAGAATTGTGAGCTTCCCCAGGACCAGTCTTCCAAAGAGTCTGAGAGAACATTATTTAAAAGTGCATTGAAACTCTTTGGTCGGGGAGAAGACTCTTCAGTAAGTCCAACAGAAAATGAAAAACAGGTATCTGGATTTTTGAACCTTTTTAAAACTCAGGTGAATAAAGAAGGACCACCAAACTTAGAAAAGAGTGGTGATAAAAATAAAAAGATAACGTCTCAGGAAAAGAATGAATCTTCTGGTGTTTCAAATTTTTTTGGTACTCTGGGAGATTTCTTTAAAACCAATGTATCTCCTACACAGACAACTGAAAATATGTCTGTTTCTTCAATGACTAATAAGGATGAGGTCAAGTCAAGTCCTAATCCCACAAAGCTAACTAGCCAGGATGTTGGGAACTTTCCTGTTGCACCAATTTCCTCTAAAGGGAAAGTTCGAGTTAGAAGTCTGAATAAACAGACTACTATTGATTGCAGTGAACTAAAGGAACCATCAACTAAGGAGATCCAGGGTAATAATTTGACTGAAAAAGAGGCACCCTCCAGAGACCACCTAATCCAGCAGTCACCAAATCCATCTTTCTCAAAAAATTGTCTCAAGGAGTCATCAAGAGATTCAATAGAAACTAGTGGTGTGTCTACAGTGACGGAAGTTTCAAGAAGTAATAAAATATCTTTTGATATTCTGAGCAGAAAAACTTCAAAAGAAGAAGGTCATTTTTCTGACAAAGAGTTGAGCTTTTCAACTGCTACAACATCTCCATCCCAACCAGAGTTGCCAACCAGAAAGAGTATATTTTCTTTCCTGACTGGATCTGAAAAATCTGAGAACAGAGCCTCTGTTACTCTATCAAGAACCAAATCTCAAGCAGAAGGGCTATTCACACTTCCTTCCTTTTTTTCCTCTACTAATTCAGGCATCAAGAAGGATGCCTCTCATAATAGCTCTTTTGGTTTCTTCAGCTTGTCCTTTTTGGATGAACAACAGCAGACTCCTGAGGGAAAGCATGGCCTTTCAACTGTTACTCCAGTGACTTCCCAGCCCTGTAAGAAGCCAAGTGTTTTTGTAGACATGGGTGGCACAATGCCTGAAAGTCCCTGTGGCAATAGAGATAGCATAGTCCCGGAGGTAGTTCATGAACATCAAATGACTCCTTGTGTTTCCATTAGCAACACTATTGAGGTTACCTTCCTTGAAGATGAGCTCAATGTAGGGGAGGCTTACCAGGGAAAACTAGAGTCCAGTAATGGACCTGGGATATCTTTACCAGATTTTCAGATGAATCAATTGCAAAAAGACAATATTCCTCATTCACCAGGATTTCAGGTACAGACTGAAACACTGCTCATTGGTCCAGAGACCCTTGGAATAGCTTCTCATGAAGAAGATGATTTCATACAGGAAGTCTTCCCTAAAGGTTTGCTGGCCAAGTCTTTTTCACATGATAGCCATTTGATTGAAAATCTCAATAATTTAGACACTTGTACTAACCATCACCAAAATGAAAGAATTTGTAGAGACCCATTGAATTTACCATTAGAAAAGGCCCCTGTTGAGATCTTAACACAGATCCTGGAGCCAACCTCTTCAAGCTCTGTGGAGCTAGGGTGTGCAGGGCACCACCAGAACCAAGAAACAGATAAAGAGGAAGACAAATCAGTGTTGGATTCTTCAGTAGAAATGCTTTCAGGATTTGTGACCAAAGTGAAATCTTTCTCTGGGAGCTTAACTGAACCTCCTAAATCTTTCTCTGAATTTTTTTTTCCTCCTAAGCCTCCAAAGAAAAACTCCTTTTTCTCTCTGTCTTCTGGTATATCATCTCAGCCATTCAAAAGTGAGTTATTTGGAATTTTCAAAAGTCCCAAACCAGAGACATACAAAAAAGAGCCATCTATCCCAGGTACTGCACGGCTTCAAAATGTTAGTTTCAGAGATCCTACAGGATCGGTAACTCCAGAAAATTTGTGGAGAGATTCTGCTTCTGAATCAATCAATTCAGAATCTACTCTCAGTGACTGTAGAATGAATGTGGTTAGTGCAAAGTTGGACTCAGAGACCTTGACATATGATCCCAACCTAACAACTGAAATGGAACACAGTAATATTCCTGACAAGACCTTGACAGATGATCTAAAACTAATGGCTGAAATGGAAAATGATATTCCTGACAATATCCCAGAACGTCAGGGTTCTGAAACAATTGGGGCTGCATCTTCTGTCTCAGGGGATGATACTGGGCAAGGAATATTATCTCTGAGTGATGAAGGAGACATGGGGATATTGCAGGGTACAGACACAGAGGCATCGTTTGAAGCAGAGCATATCTCATTGCCAACTACAGATCCTCTCTGGATCACCAAAGAGCTTCCGCCTCCAATTCCGCCACCTCTTCCTCTTGAGCCAGCGCCAGCTAAGCAGTCTGCCTTTACAAAACAAGACATCTTAGAGCTACAGGCAACCATTTCACCAGAAACCAATACTACTACACTGTTCAATGAGACAATTTCAGTTGGTCAGAGTGCCACCCCAGAAACCCAAGGGTCCCTTTCTTGCCCTTTGCTAGAGGAATCTGTGCTTTGTGCCAAAAGAAGTTGTGGGATACTTGATGCCCAGAAAGATCCAACTGTAATCCCCCAGGAAACAGAGCAGCCAAGACCACGTTTTGAGATCCCAAACATGACCAATTGGCCAAAGCTCCATTTCCCATCCTCTGCTACTGACTATGGGAAACCACTGAGCTCTTTCTTTTCCTCATCTTCCTCCTCTGGCAATAGGGCAGCAGAGACTGGTTTAAGGTCTGGTTTGAAAAAGTTGTCAACTCTGTTTGAGGGAGGTAATGAGGAAAAAGGGAGTACAGTGGCAAGTGATCCCAAACTAAGGTTTGGTAAGAAGCTGGATCTTCTATTCCCATGGCCAAAAGAGAGCAAAGGGGACCCTGAACAAATGCCTACAGAATCCTCTCCAGCTTGGGTTATCAGCAGTGATCAGGACCTTAACTCCAATGAAGCTGACAAAGCTTTGGAGTCTTCTCAAATGTCTGGGGCCAGTGCTGAGCCAGCTAAGGTCTCTACCCAGCTCACTGTGACCTCTGAGCAGGTGGAGGCCAAACCAGGGATATGTACTCATGGGCTTTTAGGGTCTGGAGAAGTGGAAAGCCAACAGGAAATCCCAGCATCTGGAGAAGACTGGAGTACTAAAGGCAACCTCTCTGGCCTCACCAGCCCTTCAGGCAATCATGAGAAAGAGCACTGCACTGTTTCCAAGCTACTTCACCAACCAGGAACACAAGAAGAGGAGGCAATGCCTACTAGCACTGACTCTGTTTTGAATGTGCAGCTGCCAGTTACTCTGCATGGCATTGAAGAACTAAAGACCAACAAAAGGCCGGTTCTCAACTAAAGCATCATAAATGCTTTTAAGGAATTGACCATTTATGATGCAGTGGCTTAGTGGTAAATTAGTCATAGTCTGCTTTTTATCCTTTCTGTGTCTTTCCTAGCACCTGAGCTTCATGTTAATTAGAGGTTAAGTAACAAGAAATAGTGTGTGGGTCTTTTCATCCTCTCCCTTCTCTCTAGTGCCAAATTTAATTTGTTTATTGGAAGAAGGAGCTTCCTGCTTAAAGGAAAGGCTAGGCCCTGAGATTTACTCACTCTGATTTTCTCTGCCTTATATAATGTGGAATAGAGAAGGGAGGGTAGGGAAAGGCCGCAAGTAGCTGAGTAGCATATATTAATTATAATCACGTGATGGGCTAGGATGCTTCCTTGCACCTTCGGCACTTAATGTCTGTAGTAGCTGGGGAGGGACTACTTTGCTTTGTTTTTCTAAGTCTTCTAAGATGCTTTCTCCAGTGGTAATGAGGATGTTAAATAATATACAAAGTGCAAAGGATGGCTTAGGATAATCTATATTCTATATCCTATTCCACTGAATTCACATAACTTCCTGTAGTCTCTGCCTTTTACTGTCCTTGAGACTGGTGTCTGATAAGTGCTTTGAGTAAAGTCTCACAGGAGCTCCAGGCAAATGTTTGTTGTAGTTCTTCAGTCTGGACCATTGTTCAGGGTCTATCTGCCAAGGGTCCTATTATTTCTGCTAAGAAGAAGCACCATACAGTGCAGTTTAAGAATGATGCCTTGATCTCTGGCCCAAAACTGTCCAAAGGGGCCAGTCAGGGGCTTTAAGGGTGTGTGTGGGGGGTGGAGGTGGGTGTAGGGAACCACTCAGAACAGTAACCTGGTGTCTGTCTTGTTCCCATGAGATGAAGGATCAGAAATCAGCCTGGAAGTACCAGGTAATTGGGAGGAACCATAGGGAAAATATCATTGGAAAACAACCATTTATCTTCTTTTGGCCAAGAATAAATGTAAGCCTTTTAGTTAAAGGCTTGACCTCGTGGTAAGGAAATTCCTTGTCCTTTTTCATGGAGGCTTTCCAGCTGAATACCAGAGGTAAAATGAGAACTCCTGACTTGGGATAGAACTATCCAAATGTGCCGGGATAGATCTTGTAGCTCATGACCAAGTCCTTCTATCTTGAATAGGTCAGAATCCCTTAGGTTCAGTATATGGCTGAAGGGATTAACTTCTAGATACTGCTCTTCTTTCTGGCCACGATTCATTACCACTTCCTCTGCTATAGCTGCTATCTCTCATAGCAGGGGAACAAATTTCCTTTCTGGGTATGGGAATTCAGTTGACTGAGAGAGGGTTGGGCTGGCCTCTCTTCAGGTAGAGAGGTTCATTATTATGGCCCTGATCCAGATCCTGGAGTTGAACTTTGTCCACTCTATCCAAAACTGAGCTATATCCCGAGAGCAACTCAGTTACAGATAGGCAAGTTTATCTTTGGGGCATTCCCTGTGCCACCAGGAATATCATTGTAACATTCATGAGGTGAATGGTTGATGTGATCCTCTGAGGAATTTCTTGATCCTTACCTCCATTACCTGCACTTGACAGTGCCTTCCATTACCTCATTGTGCAGATGGCCGAGAGATCACTGAAGGAACGTGTCCACTGTCCTTTGCTCATTCTATGGGATAGGCAGTCACATTTACAAATGTAGAGTAAGAACAGGAGACCTCAAGTTAACAAATAATAGCAAAAGGGAGTAGAGTTCATCTATTTTATTATGTGGAAATTAGAAAACTAATCACAGCCACTGGACAAGTTTCTTTAGAAGTCTGAATAAAGAATTTTAGACTTAATAATTTCAGACTTTTAATAAATCTTTATCTACTTATAAATATCACATTAAGATAAAGTATCCTTCAAAGTCAATTTTATAGGGTTGAAGTTAAGTGCTATTCAAGAAAGCAACATGTATTTTTTCCCTGTTGTGACTTTGCTGAGTAGAGACTAGTTCTAGATTGTAAAGTTTGGTCCTCTTTTCCCAGGAATGTCCTGTTTGTGATTCATTATTTCCCAGATTCATCCATTACATTTTCCCTGGTCTTTAGTGTCCGTTTATTTACTCATCTGTCTTCTTCTCCTTCTCACAGCCCTGCCAGCAGTAGCAGGTATGGCTCCTCCTGCAATGTGAGCCAAGGCAGCTCTCAGCTGAGTGAACTAGATCAGTGTCACGAACAAGATGATGATCGTCGGGAGAGGGACTCAATTCATTCCTGCCACAGCTCTGGTAGCTTCTCAAAAGATGGCCAAGGGAGTTTTGGAGAACAAGTTAAAACCTTGGAAGTGACAGGTGAAGAAGAGAAGGGGAGAGTATGTGAATCCAAGGAGAAGAAAGACGACGTCACAGCCTGTCCTACCCCAGATCTGGTGCTACACAAAGACCATGTCCCAGGGCCCCAGGAGAGGTAGGTGATGGCTGCCTTGAGGAGCTCACATTGTTTTCTCATACCTTTCCTGTTATATTGTTGAGTATAGTGCTTTTCATTTGTTTCCCTGCAGCTGGGTTTGGGTTGGGTTTGGTGATGATCAGGTACTGAGGCTTAGCTCTTCATCGCTTCCTCTGATTTTTGGTATAAGTCCCAAGATATATTTTTTAAGATTTTGTTTATTTATTTCCAGAGAGAGGGGAAAGGAGGGACAAAGAGAGGAAGAGAAACATCAATGAGTGAGAGAAACATTGGTCAGTTGCCTCTCACACTCTCCCAGCTGGGGACCTGGCCTGCAACCCAGGCATGTGCCCTGAAAGGGAATCAAACTGGCGATCTTTTGGTTCACAGGCTGGTGCTCAGTCCACTAAGCCAAACCAGCCAGGGCCCAAGATATTTTGAAGATCTCTGAAGAATTCTTAGGTTCTTTGTAGATAGCTACAGTGTTTCAGACTTTCTTGAGTCTGCAGTTCTTGGCTTACTAATTGGCCCCATATATGGCAGCCTCCAAGTCTAGAACTGACCTGAGCCCTGCAGATTATTTTATTCAAAGGAGCTGCTCAGAATGAAATGGCTTCCCAGCATATTAATGTTTAAAATCCCTCCTTCCTTCCTTCCTTTCTTCCTTCCTTCCTTCCTTCCTCTCTTTCTCTCTCTCTTTCTTTCTTATTTTTTATTGTTGTTCAAGTACAGTTTTTCCCATTTTCACCCCAACATGCCCCCCACCCCACCCATCCCCACCTCCCACCCTCGAACCTACCCCCTTTTAATTTGTCCATGTGTCCTTTATACATGTTCCTTGATGGCCCTTCCCCTATTCTCCCCCATTATCCCTCTCCCCTCTCCCCTCTGGTTACTGTCAGTTTCCTCCTTTTTTCAATGTCTCTGGTTATATTTTGCTTGCTTGTTTGTTTTGTTGATTAGGTTCCACTTATAGGTGAGATCATATGGTATTTGTCTTTCACAATTCTTTTGTGAAAATTGCTTTTTATTTTGTGTTGTTTTTCCCTGGCCAAGAAAATGAAGATGGAGTTGAGGTAAAATGGGTGTGGAAGCCAGATCTAAGTCCCTTCTGCCTCCCAGGGCCTAGCAGTATATCTGGCAATTGGTACCTATTAGAAAAATTTTAAATGTGTGTTTTAACAGTCTTATAATGAAGCTTAGTACAGAGTTTGAGTGTTATTATTGAGCTGAACTGGTCAGTAATGTTGCTGATAAGTTGGGGCAGAGCAGGGTTTCTCAGTCTTGGCATTATTGATGTTTAGGGCCCTTAACTCTTTGTTTTGGGAGCTGTTGTACACACTGTAGGATGTTTAGTAGCATCCCTGGTCTGTACACACTAGATGCCAGTAGCAACCCTCAGTGTGACAACCAAAAATGTCTCCAGGTATTGCCAGATTTCCCCTGCCCTGGCTGAAAACTACTTGGGTAGAGTGATAAGGGGAAGGTGTGACAGATTCTCAAATATCAAGGGCTAATCATAAAGCCTGTCACTGAAAGATCAGAGCCATGAATGCTGATTACAAGGTAAAAGTTAGAGAATGGTTGGTATGTCAACTCTATCACTGGAGGTATAAACATATTTTCTCTTTTCCTTTTTTCTGATCTTCAGTCATTTCTGGTGGCTCATCTAATAGAAGAAACATCCAGGAAACTGAGTACTGGACCAGCTTTTTTTTCAGGGTTGACAACCCACTGAATGATGGCTTTTTGCAGACTTTAAACTTGGCAGATGCTGTTGTCTGGGTAGAGTTCTTGGTAGAGCAGCAGAAGTGACCAGCATGAGTATTTGTCCTCTGCTGGCTGTGTTCTCTCTGATCCTAGCTGTGCAAGTGAAGTCCAGATCTACTTGGCCAGAAGGGCCTGCAATTGTTTTAGAATAATTGACCCATTTGGGTGGCATTAGAGCCCAGCATGTATATTTTGTATGTCTAGATAGTAGATTCTTGTTTGCTGCCTTGGCACTGTACCACAGTGTGAGACAGGAGATGCATTATCACCGAGAATCAACCACTATTCCACAGTCAAGTACCTGGATGATGACACAGGGTAGTATTTCTGTCTCAAAGCTACTTTGTTATATTTATTGTTCATTTCACAGAGGGTGTTCTGAGGCAGCACAGGAATAAGACCATGGCAACAAAGGGGCTGTGTTTTTTTTTCTTAGCACCTAGATGGTGTAGTCTAGGAATTAGTAAACCTTCCAAAACACACACTGGAGCAGAAAGGGTTTCCACGAACAAAATTCTGCCATAAGGATTCTATGTAGAACCCCCAAGGGAGACTGGTGGTCCTAAGAGGTGGGTGAGAGAGTTATTTCACACCTCTCTGCATAGTTTTAATTCTAGACACTTACTCAGGGCCTTTGTCATTGCTGCTAGTACCCTGATCCCTGAGCTGCCTCATTGGGTGAGTGAAAAAGGGGGAAGGAGGAGGGGGAACAGATGAAAAGCTCAAAAGAGCTGTCGTTTTAGAGAGGAACTTTTTTCACATTGGGTATTCATGACTATGCTGTTTGAGTGGCCTGAATCACTAAACAAGTATAGGCATGAATATAGATCATTTTATTTTAGATATTCGGCAGTGTGGCACTGAGCACTGTTACCTTGTGGCCTGGGCTATTTTTTTTCTTTTTTATTGAATTTATTGGGTGATATTGGTTAATAAAATTATATAGGTTTCAGGTGTACAATAATCATATGTATATTGTGTTGTGTGTTTACCACACCAAATCAAGTCTCCTTCCATCACCATTTTGGCAAGATTATTCTAAAGGAACATTCTTTTCTTCACTAGTTTTCCTGAGGAGAATGCATCTTCACCATTTACCCAAGCCAGAGCACACTGGATCCGGGCAGTGACCAAGGTTCGACTCCAGCTGCAGGAGGTAGGAAATCTATTGTTCTAATCCTAGTTGGGACAATTTTTCATTTGAAATTGGGAGACATATGGTACCGAAGAAGCAGTCAGTGATTAGTCATCTTAGTGTGCATCTGGGATGCATGTCAAGTAAGCTAGAGCCTTAATAGATGGGAGGGTGGCCATCAGCTTCCTTCTACACTAATTAATGGAAATAACATAAAACTAGTGTGTTAAGAGTCTGAAGATAGAGTTGAAGGCTATTGCTAGTACCATAATCACCTTGAGACCATTTTATTTTGAATTTACGGAGGGAACTATTTCAAGGCCTCTTAGGGTCAGTTGTTTTACTTGGCCAGCCAGTTCACATAGCATTCACTGGCCCACACAGAGCTAGAAATTGTACACACTGTTCAGAAATTTCTATGGGTTTCCTTAATTTAAGGCTCAAAGCATCAACACAGTAAGATCTGAAACAATGTAAAAAAGTAAAAGTAAAAATAAAAAAATATTTCTTATTTTTAGTGGTATAAGTTTGAAATGTTTATATCTATGTGTCAGTAGGTAGTCTTCAGGCAGAAAAGGTGTATTTAAATGACAGTGTCTGTCAGCATCATACTGGGCAGATATTAAAATTCAAGCATGCTCACATGGGTAAACACCCTTAAAATTTTTTCAAGCTTAGGGAAAAGTGGCTCAGAGTCATATAAAGGTCTCCCACATCCTTCTCGCCAAGATGCCCCAATTGTTGACATTTTACCACATTTGCCTCCTTGTTCTCTGTCCATCATGATTCATCTTTTTCTAAACCATGAGAGAAAGTTGCAGGTATGATGTTCTATCGCTCCAAAATGCTCCTCTTTGTATTTTCCCCAAAACAAGGCTCCTATCCTATGTAAGCACAATATAACCATCCAAATGAGGAACTCAGTGATGAAAACACTATCATTAAGACCCCATGCAAATTTTGCCAGCCATCCCAAAAATGTCTTGTCTCTTTTGTGGTGCAGGATCCTATCCAGGCTGACATGATACATTTAGTAGTCATGTCTCTTTAGTCTCCTTTAATCTGGAACCGTTTCTCAGTCTTTTTCATCTTCAGAAGATGGCACAGGCTTTTCATTTTGTAGCGTGTTCTTCATTTTGGGTCCATCCGGTGTTTCCTCATGTTCCCACTCAGACCATGCTGTCTTGTCAAAAGTGATGGCTGAGCTCTTTTTATGAATTGCTTCAGAAAGTACATGATGTCAACCTGTCCTAGCCCTTGTGATAGTAACTTTAATCACTCAGTTAAGTTTGTATTGGCCAGGTCTCTCCACTGTCATGGCACCATTGTTCCTTTTGTAATTGAAGTGTCTGCGGTATAATATTCTGAAACTATGACCATATCTTGTTCCTCATCAAACCTCCACCTACCAGCTAAGTATTCATTGATGACTTCTGTCGGAATTTGCCGCCACTAATGGTGGTTGCCAAATGTTAACTTTCTATTTCTGTTATCCTTTCTTCATTGACTAATTGGCACATTCTAGTATAAGAAAGAGATTCCCCTTTTCTCCCATCAATTTGTATCAGTATGTACTCATGGATTTCTAATTTATTACATGAATTATAATCCCTTACTATTATTTATTTTGATGCTCAAATTGTCCTAGCTTTGTCCAAACACTGTTAATTTGACCCTTCGGCAAGAAGATAATGTTTTTTAAATGATTGAAAAAGTAGCTGATTTGGAAAAAAGCATTTTCAATACATACGTTTGAAAATGCTTCCTTTTGTGTATATGTGTGTGAGTTCTTTTGTTATCCAAAACATTGAGTGTTACAAAAACTTGTAACTGTGGGTTCTAAAATCTTAGAAAGAGGCTGTTAAGATATTAAAAATCTTTCTAATGAAAATTTTAGTGAGGTGTGAACTTAATTGTTGAAAATATAAAAATGTTTCTATTTTGTAAGACATCAGAGAAGTTGAGAATTTAGCCAAATTCCAGCAAAATCTTTGAATAATTGGTATATAGGAAACAATTTTATAATTTTCACTTGAATGATTTATTGATATCTTTTTTAGCTATGAAAACTAAATATTGAAATAATCAAATGTGGAACTAGACCTTCAAACCATTCCATAACAAAATGTTAAACTACAATTTCAAAAATAATGAAGCCTATCATATCACATTGCTTTCACTAAAAATATTATTAGTACTGCTAATTGTGACAGCACTATAGTGACAGCAAAAATATTTTTGTATCATTAACAAATGTTAACTGTTTCTTTTATGCTTTTACATGTAATTTTTATAGTATAACAAATGGATACAATTATATGTGTATATAATTTTTAAATGAATATACAAATATTGAGAGATATATGCAAAAAGATTTCTACCAAAAAGGGTTGCTTATCATCACCATTGGGAGTCTGTTAATCTAGACTGACATGAGGTAAACATTTAGAGTGAACATTTACAGAGTCAGTGTCATAATATTTATTAATGCTTTATTTCTAATTTTTTGTAAGTCTCGTAATTCTTATTATATAGGAAAGTAAAATAAGTAATCTTCACATAGAAGAACAGTACTGAATGAGAAAAACAAGAGTATATATATTGGAGCAGAAACTGTCACGACTTTTTCTTTTTAAGAGGCAGTTCAGAGTCTCTCAAAAAGAATAGCTGAAAACAGTTGCCAAAGCTTGGAATCATTTACAAAAAAAGCGTGGTTCATTTAGGAGTGATTAAGAACCATTGCCACTTAATTGAATAAGGGAACAATTATAAGTATATTCTTAACACAGTTAATGTGAGTAGAAGCTGATGAGTGTGAGCAAAAGAAGAAAGAGCAGCCAGAGTTCAAAGAAGGATTTGATAACAGTTTAAGATAGAAGCAGAAGTACACCATTTATACTCCAGAGGAGATTTGCTGATGGACTGTTTGAGGTTTTGAGACAGTAAGAAGTGTGACAAAAAGAGTTTTTTCTGAGTGGTTGTAAGTTCCATCTAGTCACCCCTTAATGCTCTGCCCAAAGATAGTAATTTTTGTTAGTCTTATTATTGTAGAATTTCTTTCTACAATATGAAGAATATATTCATATATTGTTCCATCCCTATTTTTAAAATAAAAGATGTTATATTATATACACTAAGGACATCTTCCTCTTTTACTTAGAGAGTCTTCCATATTAGCTCTGAGTACTTTTCTTTTTTAACTGCTTCATAATATTCTACCGTACTGTTAGTATTTAGTCTCTATTGATGTTTAGTTGATTGTTTCCTGTCATTTGCTATAACAAATCATATTCTAGATGAGTACTTTTTACATGTTATTTTGCATGTGTGCATTTCTGAGAGGATATGCATTTATAATTTTGATAAATATTGCCAGATTGCCTTCCATTCGTCAGTGGCTTAAGAGAAAAAGGTTTATTTTGTTCGTGTGCCTTGTCATTCCACATGTTCAGGAATTCTGCTTTAAGTTGTCTTTTCTCTGCAATCCGGGCTGACAGCATAGCCTGCACCTAAAACATTTCCAGTTTTGGTGGTAGAGAGAAAGAAAAGATAATAAATGAAAGAGAACATAGCAAATTATACTCTGGCTCTTAAGACTCCTGCCCAGAAGATACAATATGTCACTTTTGCTCACACTTCCCTGGCTAAAGCGGGTCATATAGCCATATCTAACTTCAGGGGAGTAGTACTTATACCATGAAAGAGATAGAAAAGGATTTGTGAACAGCTTTAGTGATTATTCAAAAGTGTGTCTGCCTTCAACAGAGATTGTACCAATTTATACTCCTACTAGTAATGTCAGGAGGGTGCTTTTTTCTTCCCAAACTGAGCCAATAGAACGACTTGTTAAACTTGGATTTCTGCTAGTGTGCAAGACAATGGTGTGTCAGTAGACTTTAAATTTACATATTTTATTATCAGTAGAGTTAAGTATGTTTTCATATAAGTAAAGGCTATTAGTATTTACTTTTCTGTGGACAGTCTGTTCATATTTTTTTGCCCATTTTTTTCTATTGAGCTTTTGATTCCCAAGAGCTTATCTTTGTTTTAGGGAAATTAACTCTTACCTGAGATATAAGTGTTCCGTATTTTTTTCTCAGCATATCATTGTGAGAAAGTTTTTTTAACCTTAATGAGCCATGTTTTCCTATTCCAGAAAATGGAGAGGATAATAGTACCTTTTTTTAGGATTATAAATTATCTATTAAAATGATGATCTAAAAAGCAGAAACCAGAGGGCAGCAGAGGGATATCTCAGCTGTGAGGGCTCCTCCTGAGACGCATGGGGTCTGAACCCGAAGCTGGGCTTGCCAACCCAGAGCACCAGAGCTGGGAACAGGTGCGCACATAACACCTCACTGTGGAAAGCAGCAGGGTTTCTGTCCACCTTGGAGAGATGAGAGTCTTCTTGAGACATGGGCACCTTCTTAAAAGGCCAACACAGAATTTTGTTGGCAGCCATTCCCACTGGGCTCCGGTGGAGGGGGGTGGCTCTGTTTATGCTTTTCCTAGATTGGCATTTACCATGATGTAATGGAGTTACTTGTTTGTTGTCACATCTCACTTCTCTGCGGATTTGTTAGATCTTTGAATGTTGGGGGCTGTACTTTTTATTGCTGGTGTTCTAGAGCCCAGTGTAGAACCTAGCAGATTGTTTAGCCAACATTTTATGGGTGCTTAACTAGCCATAAAAGCCTATCATCATTTGCCCAGACATCTCCCTGTACTTCTTTTAATTATTTCTATTTTTATTTTCCCAAAGCCTAGCACCCAGTGACAGTAAGATATTAACTATTAAGTTAGCTATGCTTTTTAATATTATTTTCATGTACATTAATATGAAGTTCCTGAATTTGGACCATATTATGTGTGGATTAAATTTTTTTCTCTTTTAGATTGTTTTTGTGAAATTTAATCTGGTTTATTAAATATTTTTGAAAACATGATTTAGTGATTATTCATAGGTTAATACTATTCCATTATGTAGATGTTCCATACAATTTTTCTTATTTCTTTACTAAAATAAATAATGCCACTGTGAACATCATTATGTGAAGTTTGTTTTCATTTCTGATCATTTATTTAACCTAGCTTTCTCAAAGTACAGTCAGATAAATTACTAAGTTAAAGAGTATATACCTTTTGTTGATTAGATTCCGCTTACAGGGGAGATCATATGGTATTTGTCTTTCACCACCTGGCTAATTATTTCACTTAGCATAATGCTCTCAAGGAACATGAAAAAGGACACCTGAACAAACCCAAAGGGGGGTAGGATTGAACGGGGGAGGTGGAGATGGCTGGGGTTGGGGGCAGTGGTGGGAAAAAAATAAAGACAACTGTACCTGGACAACAATAAAAAAATAATTAAAAAAGAAATATACATGAAAAGCAAAGTACAAATTTTATAAACCCCCTTAAAAAACGAGTATGTACCTTTAAAAAGCTTCTAATAAACTTATACATGTGTTTTCAGAAAATTTTTCCAATTTGTGCTTTGAGTACATATTTGAATATACCAACCTACATTAAGCATTATCATTTTAGAAGATTTTTGCCAATTTGACAGAAGAATGATATCTCATTGTTTTAATTTGCATTTCTTTGATATTTTGAATATTTCCTGTAAATTTATAGGACATTTATGTGTCTTTAGTTGATACAGTAGACTTTGAGGAACTGTCATAGGAGCCTAGCTGCCCTTGTGCAGTTCCTGTGAGGGTGTGAGCAGCTTGGGGGAAGAGATCGGAGAGGTCATCTGTGTGTCTGCGCTGGCTGAGCACCTGGCTGTATATGCTTAATAAGTGTTTCGTGATACTGCTAATGCTGATGAAGCAGTAATGTTGGTAGTGTGGGTGGAATGGATATGATTTTGTACCTTATTTGGCTTAGCTGCAGAAGAATCTGGGGGAGGAGGTGAGACTTCTAGCTCTAGAAACGGAGACTGTGGTGGCAGCAGGTGGGTGGGTGTTCCAGGTGGAAGGGACAGTGACGGAGAAGGCATGGAGGTAGGCCGTGAGGAAGCCTTGACAGAAGCTCTTAGGTTGCTAAAGAAAGCTGAGGAAGGAGAGGCTTAGTGAGCATAGATAGAACTGAGCAAGTAGATTAGGAGGGCTGTGCATAATTGGAGCAATCCCAGGAGATCCGAAATTGTACCTGGTCAGCCTGAGAGACAGACAGATCAGCATTTTCTCAGGGAAGATCATTAAGAGAGAAAATGAATCATTCCTCTCCTGCAAAGTTCTGTTCTTTCTTACAACTCTCCCAAGCAAAGAGACTTCCTTCTTGTGGCTTAATTGATTCTCCTAAAAAAGGGATTCTCCTTTTGGAAAAAATGATGAGGCTGAAGGGGAGGGCCCTTGATTACCCGTCTCTTAAATTTACTTGCACCAGGAAAGTATTTCTGAAATTTTAACACCAGGTTTTTGTTGACTCGTGGCTGCCTATCTTAACTTCCACTACCTCAACTTTTTGCCCTCAGAGAGCACCAGTCATCCCTCTTTTTTCTCATAATCTTTCAGCCCCCTCCCTAACACTTAAAAACAAAAACACCTAAAGAATTTTTTGAATAAATAATAAATGTAAGAATACAAAATTATGCAAAAAGGACATGTATAATGCAAAGTTTCCTCCTACTTTAGACTTCCAGGCCTCTAGTCCCCATCTCCCCATTTCACTGTTACCTTTGTCTCATGACTAGGCTCAGAGGTTAAAGATGCCTTTACAAGCATGCATGCGCCCCTGCGTGCGTGTGTATATCACACACGCTGTCCTTTTTTCCCTCTTTTCATTTACTGCTGTATTTTGGAGATTTTTCCTTATGATTACAAATGAGCTACTACATTCTTTTAAAATAACTGCCTAGTATTTCTTTCTGTGGAGGTATTATATTTATATACTCTGTCCTCTAGATGGATCTTTAAGTTGTTTCTAATATTTTGCTACTACCACAGTGTTGCAATGCAGATCCTAGAGTAAGCCTGAATACTTCCAAACCTCTCTTAACCACAGCCTTCAGCATCCATCTTCAGCCTTCATGGTGAGTCCTACCCAAGAATAGGCCCTGTTACTGCTTCATCAGATGGAGAGACCTCTCTCAGATGAGTGCCCTAGCTGCTCCTCCCAACAGGCCCCTTCTGCTCTTGGCACATGGTGGAGTCCCTGTCTGGTATCTGAGACCAGACCGATGCACTCTGTACTGACTGAAACCTGGCCACTCCCTAAAGCCCTTTTCGGAGAAGACTGTGCCTTTTTTTAATGCCCATGTATTACTGGGTCAGGGGAGGGGTTTGGTTTTCTTTGGTTGCTCCTGCCACTTCCAAGCCATTACTGGTTCCTCTCATAACCTGTTCTCACACCTACCTTCCTTGTTTCAGTTAGATCCCAACTTTTCCATAACTGCTATCCATTCATTGGAAACTTTAGTGCCTACATCATAGTTTTCCTTTTAATATCAACTACTACCACCGTCATCATAGCAACCACATTTACTGAATACCGATATTCCTGTAAGTGCTTTACATACATTACCCAAATGAATTCCTCACAATAATTTTATGAATTGGGCTTACGTTATGAGACTTATTTTAGGGATTAAGAAACTGAGCTTTAGAAAGATAGAAACTTTTCTGTGGTCGCCTAGCTGGTAAGAAATAGAAACATTAAAATCTAAATCTGTTTAACTCCAGATCCGGTGTTCTTAACTGTTTCCTACTAATATAACCTTTTTTTTTTTTCTCATCACCATAATCTGGAGGGACTTTGGTTCCCACCAAACTCCAAATTCTAGAAATGTTAATAGGTTCTTTATTGTGTGATAAAGAGTTCCATGATCAAATAATTTGGGAAACATTGAGTTCCAATAGCGTATAATACCAACAGATCACTTTATCATAAGACTTGTCAGATACTTGCATATACTTAGACTTGTGATTCTTAAAGAGGGGAGTATAACATGCACAGCATTATCACAGACTTATTTGACCATGAAGTTGTATTGCAGAAGCGTCCTGTTGGACTCATTTTCCAAGGAATACACTTGAGGAAATTCTGTCTCACGATTTCATTGTCATTTCATTAAAACTCTGTTGTGAAGGTCATCAGTGAGCTGATAGCTACCTAACCTCGTGGTTGCTTTTAAGTCTTTTTAAAAAAATTTAATTTATTTATTTAATCCTCATACAAGGACATTTTTTCATTGCTTTTAGAGAGGGAGAGGAAGGAAGGGAGAGAGAGAAACATTGATTGGTTCCCTCCCATACATGCCTGGACCAGGGATTGAACCTGCAACCTAGGTATGTGCCTGACCAGGAATCAAACCCACACAGCCTTTCAGTTACAGGACCATGCTCCAAGCAACTGAGCCACACCAGCCAGGGCATTAAGTCTTTATCTTATTAGATTTTCCTGCAGTCTCTGACATTCCTGAACACTCCTTCCTGCTGTGATATGTTAAGAAAGCATCTCCAACACTCCTCTGTTCTCTCCAGTCTCCCTTTTCTGATTTCTCTCTTTGCTCACTTCTTAAATGTTGCTGTTTCTGGGGTTCTTCCCTCAATCCTTTTTTCATATAACTGCATTCTTTCTGTGAAATCTTATTTATGATGTCAACTGCCACTTATATGTGGATTGCTGTCCTATCTGTATATCTAGCCCAGATCTCTCTCCTGAACTCTAGCCCCATATTTATAACTACTTCTTGTACACTCACTCACTTTTCCCATCCGCATCTCAAGTTCAACATGTTCTAGCCAAAAGACATCATCTCTCAAAGCCTTCGTGTGTGTGTGTGTGTCCTGTATATTATTCCCATGCTCCACAAACCAATCCTGAACCCACTAAATGTGACTGGGCTCTTGAGAGGTAAGAGAAAGCAAACCTATCCCTTCTATAATGTAGAAGAATTAGGAGTAGGAGTTTCACTTGTCTTCAAAAGGGAGGGAAGAATAAGGTAGCTGTCTTATACACATAATAGGCACTCCATAAATATCTGTTCTCAAGATGAATGAAAAGGGTGTAGAGTAGGGGAACTAGTCACTTTTTATTGCCGACTAGTTCACTGAGGGGAAACCCAGTGAAACTGCTTCTGATGGTTAAAGTGGCAAGGAGCCAGTGCCACAGCATGGCAGGCTTTTATAGGGATTTAGACCCTGGTGGCACTGGGTTTCTGGGGAAACTCGCTATGGAATCACTCAGATGAGGCTCTCTGGTACACTGGTGTTTCTCTGGGGACCCGGGGGAGAAGTCAGTGGTGTGCCTCTTCCTGAGGAGTCTAGGGCACAGGGTGAAAGGCTGCCCTGGGTGCTGTGGGAACATTTTCCAAGAGCTGCTTTTGTACACTTGTCAGGCGAGATGCTTAACATTTCTCAGGATTTTCTGTCCCCTCTGAAATATTCTGGACAGGTTTATGGCTTGGATCTGGATCCAAAGATCCAGATAAATCTAAGATAAATCTTAGATCTAGTTCTGAACCTTTTGAATTATAAAATATCCCATCTGGGACTGGGATTTGGGACAGCTTGTTTGAAAGGGTGGAGTTTGCCCCTGGTTTCTGAGGAGCATGTCAGAACATCTCTGAGGAATGCTTGATACCATATTCAGTGACTTGCCTGGAATCAGAGGAAGGTATGGGATCCTGGTGGCAGGTCTTAGCTCCAAATATCAGTAAAGAGAGAGGTACTTAATAAATTGTTATGGCATAAGTCTCATGGATGCCTGTGTACAAAAGCATTTGCTTCCAAATAATAAGCAAAGCAGCCCTTCTTGCTTTCTGCTTCTTTCTCTGACTCCTGTTGCTTGTTTGACTGTCCAACCAATGGGAACATTTGATACTGTCTGGGAAGGAACTCTTCCTGTGAGAAGGAACATCCTTTTGCCAAAGTTATCCAAAAGGAAGTAACTAACATAATTATTGCATTTTAAATGAAGCCAACTAATAAGTGGGTACCACTGGCTGCTGTTGGATCTATTTACAAGACATTTAGGACCCATGGACAAAGACAACAGGTGGGGAGGGGAGTGTGGAAGGTGGGGGATGGGTAGGCAGGGAGAGTAATGGGGGGGAAATGGGGACAACTGTAATTGAACAATAAAAAAAATGTATAGGTCAGAGGGGAGATAGAAATATAAAACAGTTAAATATTTAAATACTTCCCCCCAGACACTTTCCTCAGTCTTTGTTCTCATATTTCTCTGCAGCATTCCATAGTGTTTTTTGAAACTCCTACTTGTATCTTCCCATTTTTCTACCTTCCATTATTCTAGATTCTCCCAATTCTCTGTCTTCCTTTCTTACCTTTCCTATCTCCTTTCCTTTCTGTCTCTGACTCTGTACTTTCTACAACCTTCCCCTCCAGCATCTCTTTTAATCTCAAATCTGCGCCTCCTAAACCTCTAATCCAGAATCATTAATTGAGCAACTACTGTAAGGCCAGTGCTATGCTTGATCTTGGCTTGTGGTAGGCAGCCAGTATACTTCCAACTAGCCTTTCTAAGCAGCTGATTCCCAAATCTATACTTCCAACCTTTTCCCCTTAAGTTCTATCCTTCATGCCTAGTTATGTACTAGTTATTTTCCTAACAATTTTCCAGTGTTTGAAACTTCCCTCCTGGGCCTTTTCCTCTTCCTTTGTTCTGTATTTGTATTAAAATCACCATCATTCTGCAAGTCACCCACTCAAAACCATGGTGTCATTCTTCCTTCTTTCTTGCCTCCCACATTGGATCATTTGCCAGAGATTGCTCTTTTTCTCTATGTGATTTTTTTAATGTCTCATCTTCTCTGTTCTGCTTTGTGTTCAGGCCCTCTTTACTGCTTCTAGTATTAGCCTTCCAACAGTTTTCTTGATTATATTTATTTTAGAATCCATTGTGTACACCACTGCTAGATTTATCTTCTGGAAACAGAGCACTAGTCATGGCTACCACTTATGCTCAGGGCTCAGCTTATATGTCGCATCTTTTAAAGCCTTCCCCAGAGTCCCCAGGTAGAGTTAGATACTCATTTTCCTATAGCATTTCATATGCAGTCATATTTTGATGTTTATATATTGTTCTGGAATTGTGGGAGGATTTGCCCTCAAGGTTATGTATTTCTTCTTTCTTTCATTTAATTTCATTGTTGTTCAATTATAGTTGTCCCAATCCCCCCCCCATTGTTCTTCCCTGCCCCGCCTACCCCCACTCCCACTCCCACAGTCAGTCTCCACCCTGTTGTCCTGTCCATGGGTCATTCATACATGTTCCTTGACTAGACTCTTCCCCTTCTTTCCCCCATTTCCCCCCTCCCCTCCCATCTGGTCACTGTCAGTTTGTTCCTTATTTCCATGTCTCTGGTTCTATTTTGCTCATTTGTTTGTTTTGTTCATTAGGTTCCACTTACAGGTGAGATCATATGATGTTTATCTTTCACTGCCTGGCTTATTTCACTTAGCATAATGTTCTCCAGTTCTATCCATGCTGTCGTGAAGGGTAGAAACTCCCTTTTCCTTCCTGCTGCATAGTATTCCATTGTGTAAAACTGTACCAGAGTTCTTTGATCCACATATTTACTCATGTGCACTTAGGCTGTCTCCATCCCTTGGCTATTGTAAATAATGTTGCTATGAGCGTTGGGGTGCATGGGTTCTTCTAAATTAGTGTTTCAGGATTCTTAGGGTGTAATCCCAGCAGTGGGGTCACTGGATCAAAAGGCAGTTCTATTTTTAGGTTTTTGAGGAAATTTCACAGTGCTTTCCACAGTGGCTGCACCAATCTGCATTCCCAACGACATTGCACTAGGATTCCCTTTTCTCCACATCCTCACCAGCACTTACTGGTTTGTTAGTGATGGCCTTTCGAACTGATGTGAAGTAGTATCTTACTGTGGTTTTAATTTGCATCTCTCTGTTGGCTAGTGATGTTGAGCATACTTTCATGTTTATGGGCCCTCTGTATGTCCTTGGAGAAGTGTCTTTTCAGGTCCTTTGCCCATTTTTTAATTGGATTGTATGTCTTCCTGGTGTTGATTCATATGAATTCTTTATATTTTGGAGATCGAACCAGTCCTGAGAGTTTATAGCAATACAGGCCTACCTAAAAAAGATTATGTTTTTTTTAAAGATTTTATTTATTTACTTTTAGAGAGAGGGGCAGGGAGAGAGATAGAAAGGTTGTGGTTGCCTCTTCTGCACCCGCTACCGGGAACCTGGCTGGGAATTGAACCAGCGACTTTTTGGTTTGTAGGCTGGCACTCAATCCACTGAAGCAAACCAGCCAGGGCACATTATGTGTTTCTTAAAAGAATATATACTATATGACTCCATTTATTTATTTATTTGTTTGTTTGTTTGTTTGTTTTTAAGTATTTTATTTATTTATTTTTAGAGAGAGGAGAAGGTACAGAGACAGAGGGAGAGAAACGTCAATGTGTGGTTGCCTCTCACATGGTCCCACCTGGGGACCTGGCCCGAAACCCAGGCATCTGTCCTGACTGGGAATCGAACAGGTGACCCTTGGTTCACAGCTCCCACTCAGTCTGATGATCTTTACCAGCCAGGGCTATGTACAACTCCTTTTATGTGAAGGTCAGAAACAGGCAGAAGGAATCTGTGGTGTCAGACTTCAGGATAGTGATTACTTTTGGAGGAGGGGCTGGTAGTCACTAGATATGAGCACGAGGCCTCTGGAATTCTGATAATGTTCTGTTCTGGTTCTGGATTCTATTTACATTGGTGTGCTTTTGATTAGTGCATTTTTCTGTATGTATATTGTAATTCAATAAAAACTTTAAATAAATGCTAAATGAAAATAGCGTGGAGATACAGAATAGAGTCTGTGTCTATTTTAAATTTATACCACCGATGCCTGGCACCCAGCAAGCTCACACAACAGATAAGTGAGTGAGTGAATGAATTGAATGAATAAAAGTTTATTTTTTAAAAAAATAATTTTTTTCCATTAGTAGTTAAATTACAGTCTCAACTTTTTAGCCTGATATCTATGACCATCCATAACTTAGCCCAACCTACTTCTCTAACCTGGTTAACCCTGAGGCCACTTTGTACAGCTGGAAGAAGTTGAGCCAGAACCTGAGTTTGAAATATGACTCTACCACGTACTGCCTATGACACCTTAGGCTTAGACAAGTTACCCAGCCTCTTAGAAATGTACTTTTCTTACGTCCGAATAGGATTTCATTTGCCTCAGTGACTGGATATAGGTTAAATGAGATAATATATGTAGAGCAGGGCCCAGCATGTCATTAGCATTCGGTAAGTGTTAATTTCCTTCACTTTCCAACCACATACTTTCCTTTTTCTCCTTTTCATATTTTTGCTCATCCTGTATCCTCTACCTTGAATGCCTTTTCTTGTCTTCAGTTTCCACTTATCTAAATATTATTTATCCTTCAGGACCAAGCTCAGATATCACCTCTTTCACAGAGCCTTCCCTCATTCCCATCCAAACTAGCATCTTGAATGCTGGACATATTTCCTTTTTCAAAATCCCGTACATTTTATCTGTATCTGTAATGATACATATCAGTCACTCACTCTACCCTTTAGGAATTGCTGAAGGCTGCGCTCTCACTCCAGGCCCAAAGACTAGATAGTAGCTCTAATTGGGCTGGAATGCTAGAGGCAGGAGCTCTGTCAGTTGGAATAAACCAGGGCATGAAAAGGCAAGTTGAGAAAACTGCTTTGCCTTTGCTATTCTTTTCAGTACCTCCTCTTGCAGTGGGAGACATTTATATGTCCATTCAAGGATGTGGAACAAGGGATCAAGTTGCAAACTGCTTGACCTGTTTTTTGAATTGGTCTTTTGTTAAAGACATCTTTTTGGTTTGGCCCAGTTTCTCAAGGTGGGAGGCTGTGCAGGAATTTCAGCCTGATCTTAGTAATTAAGAGCAGATATTCACATGGGTCATCTTCCCCACCATATTAGGGGGCCTAGAACATGTTGGTAGAAAAACAGTTCAGGGATTCAGAGATCCTATTCCTGGCCACCAGTTTAGCATTTCTTTTTATTTCTGCTTTCCTGTGCACATGTGTGTATGATCTAACTCCTTTGCTAGGTGTACTTACTGTCAGGAACCAATTGCCATTCTGAGCATAGCTTCTAATACTTAGTAGACATTTAGCAAAGTTTTGTGGAACAATTGCTTTAAAGTTTGAAGTAGTATTACAAAGCCATAAGTAATTGGTTATAAAAAGAATGATTAACCAATACAATGCAATAGGAAATTGTATTTACAATTACAATAGGAAATAGTTGCCATAGGACTTGAAAGTAGGGAGCGAGGCCTTTGAATTAGGGTGATTAGAAACATCTTGTCAGAGGAGTTGCCAGGGGGTACTAAATTAGCAGTTACCAGGAAATGCCCAAGAAAGAAAACAGCACGAGCTTAGAAAGATGGAAATCAATGTTATGTTTACCAGCATATGTCATTAAGGAAATTCATGGCCCCTTCTAAGTGGCAAGTTGTATTCTTTTTGTAAATGATGCAGCTGAGATTTGCCACCATTCCAGAACAGGCACAGCCTGAAGCGTAGTCAGCATGTGAAGTAAGACTTCTTGAAGCCGAAGGAAAGGGGTAAGTTGTAGCAAATAATCTTCCCCAACTCCTTAGGCTTCTGCCTTTCTTTCCTGATTATCATCTTCAAGCATGCTGGGAAATGTGTGTATTTGGTTCACACCTGAGGATATTCAGAAATAAATAGCCAAAGATGAGGAAGGGCATTCCAGGTGAAAACCAATATCCTGGAGCAATTCTTGTGACAGGTGAGATAAACACTGTTGGCTGGTTTCTCCCTAAAACACTTTTCCTTCTTGGTTTTTGCTGTATCTTTCCCTCCAAGTCCTTTTCTTATTTCTGACAGCTCTATCTTGGTTTCTTTTACAGCTTTTCTCTTCCTCTGCTTGCCCCTGAACACTCCATTTTCCACCTCATTCTATTCTCTAGATCATTCCACTCGTGTCTTTACCCACACACCGATGAATTCCAAATTGCCATCTCCATCTCAGTCCTCTTTTATGAGCTCAGGCTCTTCTGTCCAACTGCCTGTGGCTATTGTCACCAGAATTTTCATAGGCACCACGTATCATACATTCAAACTACACCCATTGCCTCTTCTTTCTTCTTTATCTTATCTCCTTATGCCCTTTCTTAGTAAATGGTGCTACCACTTTCCCACGCACAAAGGCTAACACTCCTCGCCCTCACAGGCCTGCACCAAATGCCATAACATTTCCCACATTAGGTTGTGAACTCACTAAGGGCAAGGATCTTATCTTTTCATCACACCTGGTATAAAACCTAGGTACTTAATAAGTGTTTAGTTATTACTTACTAAAACTTTTTTAGTAGAATTGTATTAGTAATTCTCAAAGAGACTATGTTAGTTTGCGAGGGCTGCCATAATGAAGCAACACAGACTGGGTGGCTTAAACAGCAGGAATTTACCATCTCACAGGTCTGGAGGCTAGAAGCCCAAAGTCAAGGTGTGTCACCATGGCTCGTTTCTTCTGAGGGTTGTGACAGAAGGATTTGTTTTAGTCCGCTCTCCTTGGTTTGTAGATGGTCATCTTCCTCTTGTGTCTCTTCATGTCGTCTCCCCTCTGTGCATATCTCTGTGTGTACATTTCCCTTTTTATCAGGACAGCAGTCATATCAGATTCGGGCCTCACTCTAACTTATCTGCCTCTGTAAAGACCCTATCTTCTGGCAAGGTCACATTCTGAGGTACTGAGGGTTAGACTTCAGCATATGAGTTTTGGGGGAATACAGTTCAACACATAACTGATGCTAAAGTAGTTTTTACTGTTTTAGTTCCAAGTCTTGTTTTCTGACAAGCTCTTGTTAAGGTTGTTAGCCGCCTCACCATTCTGGTTTTCACTCTCTGCTAGCACTCTAGACAGTGGCAATGGAATTGGAAGGAGGGACGGCACATTCAGTGTGTAGGGACCTTGGTTTGACCACACTTAGGGAAGCTGGATCCCTCTAGACATGGACAAGTCCAGAAAGAACTTTGATAGCATGCTAAGGAGCTTAGACTTTTTACTTAGAGCAGTCACAGAAGGATTTTAAGAAAATGAGTGACAAAATCTATCTACATTTTAGAAGTACCCTGCTAGCAAACTGTAAAGAATGGATTGGGAATAGGAAAGGATGAGGGGGAGGTGGTTCTGGAGGAAGGGAGACTAGGGAGGATGAATATTTTGCATTAACTCGAGTGAGAAGTAATGAAGCCTAGACTAAGGGTTGTAGAGAAGGGGACCGATTTTGTAGGTAGTAAGGTACAATAGATTAGACAGGGGATTCTGTCTTTGGATAGGGAATTAGCAGATAGGGTTCTAAAGATCTGATGTATGAGCAGAGAGGTGTGTATGTGATTTGTATGGGTGAGCTGGCAGCCTAGGGCTTCAGTGCCAACACTAACACCAACACCGTAAGCAGGCTTTCCCCTGGTGTTCCTTGATCTCCGGGCTAAGTCTGGCTCTTGCTCCTGACTCATCTAGTTGAAAGTATCCATTTCTTCCCACCATGATTCACTGTTACTCTGTCAGAGATCCCCAACTAAGGATGGATCTCCCCAACTAAGGATGGATCTCCCTTAGGTCTTCTTTCCCCAGTTTGAACATTAGCTAGCTTCATATAACTCAGTGCCTCATACCAGACATTTTTAAATATGTGGAGAAGCCTATATGCTAGGGGCATACTTTGAAAAGCTTATAGAAACAAGGTCCTATATCAGGAGAATTCTTGAGATTTGGGTTTACCCTAAGATATATCTCAGAACAAGCTAAACTGAACATAAAGAAGGGGATATTTGATCAATATTAAGCCATTTAGAACATAGTCACCTTTTAGTACAAGAGGTTCACTTTCCCCATGAAATTTCAAATTTTGGATTCCCAGTAGAGAATTCTCAGCATATGGCCGCTTGACTTCCTTGGGATACAGGGACTGAGGCAGGGCAAGTGCACTTTGTGGAGTGAACCGGGACATGTATAAGGAGATGCTAGTTCAGGATTAGCCTTAGTCCTAAATCTGGGAGCTGTGATTTTGACCATGTTCAGTGAGAGGGCAGAAACCATGTAGACGACTTTGATTGAGTCTTTAATCATTTGGGATGGAAATGGGGCCGTAGCCTTTGGAGGTCCAGGTTGCAAACCTAACTGTTTTGTTGGGCAGCCCTGGGTTTAGCAGCTCTTTATGTTCAAATTTTTGCTAATCAGGGATGGTGCTTGACCTGATTGTAGGACTGAAATTTGTCAGCAATTTTTGACCCCTTGGGCCTGCCTTGCAGCTTGTCAGTTCTGATTTAGGCTGTGTAGCAGCTATGTCTTAGCACATCAGTACAGTCAGCATATCTCTACCAGGCTCATCACTCCCCGAGGGTGGAGTGTTCCTGAGGGAGGAAGGAGAATCATCTCCCGTTGCCCATAAATCTCTGCTACATGTAACTTTTGAATAGTTTATGAAGGGCATAATTCTACAGGGGGAAAAGGTTTTTCTCAGCCACCCAAACAAACCATTTTACTCATGGAATAGGTCCCAGCTGTGTGACCACATGTCAGCCTCTTGACATTGCTTCTGGCTTCACCTAAGAGTAGAGAAGGGAAAGAGTCACAAGCTTCCACCTGCATAAGTGGACTTCGGCTCCTCCTATCCTTTCCACCTGCATATGTGATTGTCAGCATTGGGGGATAAGGTAGGCATCTGCTGGTCCCAGCTCAACCACGCTTTAGCAGTGACACCTGAAAATGCAGGCCAGGTTTGAGGCAGGCACATTCTTTGCTTCTGGACCAGCTGTATCTGGCCCCAGGGAGATTTAGACTGGTTTGTGTGCCAGGGGAGAATTGTGGCTGGTGAGCCC
Organism: Tonatia bakeri; assembly: GCA_004024845.1. Lineage (NCBI taxonomy): Eukaryota > Metazoa > Chordata > Mammalia > Chiroptera > Phyllostomidae > Tonatia > Tonatia bakeri. Next base: position 61,344 of record PVIA01004714.1, read on the forward strand.
CTCCTCCAGTAGCCCTGTGACGCCACTCAGATGCTCTAGCTGAGGATGAAATCCGTGCGCCAGGTGGTCTTCTGACTAACCCACTCTTTCGGTTCCCCTGTACAACTCCTGCAGCTCCGAACCTTCCCACAACTCTGCGTGAGTGTCAGTGTCTCATGTTGAATTTCCATCTTGACTCATCTGTCTCTAGGCAAAGATCCTTGCAAAGATTTAAATTGGGAACCAGACCTTGAGAATGTCTGTTCAGAGCATTTCACAGCTTCTGGATAAATGCCTTTCCCTTCTTAACCCAACCTGTTTTTCTAGTTCTGCCCAGCTAGGTTTTGAACAGCCCTGCTTTGAGGAAGCTTCCCAAGTGAGGTGGGAGCTTGTGGTATTTCTTACCTCTAGAAAGCAGCCCTATCCTTTCAGCCTGCCCAGGATTCCCAAGAGCCAGATTCAGTGTAACAAGGGACTGCAGTGTGGCTCACACAGCCCTGGAAACAGAAATCATTCATCTATCCCCAAAGGATAGTCCACTGGGGAGGTCTGATTGTCCTTTGGTCATATGTCTGGCATTCTGTGGGCCCTGTGGGATGGTGGCATAAGGACCCTGCTTGTTTACCAGAGCTTACACTGACTGCTGTTTCCTACTTTCCTACTTGTTCTCCTTCTTGCTTTTGCTGAAACATGGGAATATGGAAAGATACGCAGGTAATTTATGGTCAAAGCTGTGACTATAACTAGAGATAGTAGATTTACTTTGCCTCATGTCCTAAACACATCTTCTTCTGCCTGAGCCTTCGTTTGCCTGGAAACCCTGAGCTGCTCAGAAGATAAGCTGAACGTGTTCGGGTAGGCAGATGGACAGGACAAGGTCATGTTAGCCTCTAAAGGCCTCAGCAATGGCCTGGAGCCACTGGTGGGGGAGGGAGGAAGCAGTAGGTTTTTAGGCAGTGTCCTAGCTCAGAGGGTCTTCCCCAGTCTTGAGTTTAGAGCCTCTCCTCAGTCTAGGAAGCTCAGGTGCAAATCTAGTGATGAGAGCCTCTGCTCTGGGCCAGGGTTGGGAGGGAATGCTGACTTAATTAGTCTTCCCTGTATTTAATGTTGTTTGAAACCCTTCACCTCTTTCTCCTGGCTGAAATATGGGAACCCCCACAATAGATTGGCTGTGACTTCCACTGAAATTTGACAGTTTTCAAGGTTTTTTCTCTTTCCGTATTTAGATGTGGCTGTAGTTGCACTGTCAGTCCTTATCTCTTCTGTCATCCAGCCAGCTCCCAACTGGGTTAGGAGGTGTGTGCTCTGCTGTCAGTGTTGGCTGCATAATGAGGTGGATGGTTAAGAAATGGGTTGTTTAACATCTCCTGGAATCTAAATTTTCTTCCTTGGTTGAGGGGGAAGCGATGTTATTGGAAGAAGGCGGTAGGGCAGCAAATGTTGGCTCTGGAATCAATGCTTTCTCCTCAGAATCTTGGGTAAGCCAAGGAAATCATTCTTAATTTAAAAGCTCATTTTATCTACCATACAGGGCTGGCTGTTCTGCAGTGACAGATTCTAAGGTGGCACCCATAGACTGAGTACCTGATTCCTGGCTAGTAGGGCTATATTCTGTCATGGATTGTCTCAAGGTTGCAAGGCAGCAGAAGTAGCAAGATTGGAGAGCCAGGTTTGGCCATGCTGGGTGAATCAAACTTGCCCACCTGCCGTTGGCCTAAGAAAGAGGGATTTCTTTTCTCATTAGAGAGGTAGTATAGGAATGACTTCCCTGGTTTGTATGGGCTGATTAGAGCTCTCTACTGAGAATTCTGGGGTTCTCTGGGCTCAAACTGTGTTTCCCCTGTTCTATGGTTGCAGACTAGAAAGGGGTGTCATGTATTTCATGTATGTAGCATTTCATGTTCCAGGGCTTCAAGAGACTGTGGCTTCTGTTTGGAATTCTGTTGCAGTGAACAACTTCAGTGCTTGTTGCAGATAAGGACATTCAATTTCCTGATGGGTGCTGCCTAGAACTGTTGAATTATTAGGAAATCAGGCCATGTGAGAGCCACCTAACTAGCAAGTCTATAAGAAGACAAGGATGCCACTGGCAAAGAAGGACTGAGAAATTTGAGATCATGATACCAGGCCTTGAACCTTAGACAGCTTTTGGTCAGTGTGATATCACTTTGGGCTTACTATAACAATCTGTAGTCCTGACTTCTACAGTAGAGGGTCCTTCTCAGCCCTACTTCTAATGGTTGCCTTGGCATAGCCTAAAGGCATGGTTGTTTTCTAGTTGCTTCTCTTGCTGTGGCTATTCAGGAAGAACTAGACTAGATATCTACTCTGAGAACTTGGTACTATTTGATGTTAACTGCACTTGGACACTTTACCTATTCTCCAACTTCACCAAGTGCAGACAGCAGATTATTACATGCAAAAAAACAAATGAAAATACCAAAAACCAAACTTACAAACAATGAAATGTAGAGCTTGTCTCAGTAGAAGGGGAGACTCCCTTTGTATTGTGTTTTGGCAGTTTTTTGCTGTGTTCTGTCTTCCCTCTAAGACTTGGAGCTCCTCAAAGTACAGGCATCCTTCTTCTGTGTCTTTATAGCCCAGACATGAGAGAGGTGGATAGGCAAAGAGAAGAAAGGAGGGGGGAGAAAAACGCAGGGAAGAAACAGGGGAGGGGAGAGAGTAAGATCTATATTTAGCGAGAGGGAGAGACACTCACGAAGGGTGTATGAGTGAGCTTGCTGGAGAGGTTTGTGTGTGCGTGAGTGTGCTGGGGAAGGGGGTGTGTGCTCCAGGAACGTGTGAGGAGGGCTGGTGCCCTATGGGAGGCTGCAGGCAGGAAGCAGCTGGAGAGGAGGAGGAGGAGCAGCAGGAGCAGGAGCTGCCCTGCTTTCTGTCTCAGTCTCAAAGCCCGGAATCCATTGAGTTAGAATTCCACATCCTGTTGAAGTTTGGCTGCTATTGCTTTCAGTAGGCTGGTCGTCAGAATTCCCCTCAGCAGAGAGGTGTGGACCAGATTGGATTCCTAGATTTGTAGTCAGCAAGACTCCTGCCCAGCCTTTCACTGAGCGGATTTCTCTTCGGGGCATTGTTCCTATCATCAACTTTGCTACGTGGAGCCAGCCAGCTGGATGCAGCTGAGAATAATAGCTCCGTGGCTCTTCTCGTCCGTTGGGCAAGCAGCCGTGCTGTGGCTGAGAAAGTTCATCCTGTGGCTTCTCAGTCAAACTGAGGAGTGCCTCTGAATGGATTTCCTCTTAAAGATAACACTTGCATTCTAAAACTTTAATATTTGTGCTTTAATGTGTTTTTTTGAATTTCCTTAACTCTTATTTTGGTTGCAGCAGCAAGGTAAGTGATATGGAGTGTGTGACTGACTTTGAACGACAAGTGGGGACAAAAGCAAAGCATTTGTGGGTGGAATATGGAACAGCTACATTAATTATATAACTGCTTGAGCAACTTGCTGGTGCAGGTCATTATAACGAGTGAAAAATAGCATACTCAGCACTGAGGATAGAATCTTCACGTGCACGTGTTTGTATGCTGATAATCTGACCATCCATTCTTCCTCGGTATTCTCCTTTATGTATATAAATAATCCATCTGCCTCTCTGGATGTGCACACATTTATATACAAATGATCTGTTTCTGCCCTTTGGTATGTTCATCTTTATAGATAACCTGTCCATTCCTCTGTGTGTACATACATGTATAGAATTTATTCATGTTATATAAATATACACAAGCCATGGGCATACATACTGAGATAGCTGCCCCTTTATCTCACGCATGTTTGCATGTATTCAGGTTACTTTCCTATTCTTGTATATGCCTGTGTATATTCAGAAGCCTTTCCATTTTCCATATATGTGTGTATAGTGTCCTCCTGTCCAATGTATACATCTTCCCTCTCATGTGTGCATATGTGCCATATAAATAGAAAAGTCATCTTGAGTTTTCTCATTCTTGAGTGTGTGTACACATGCATAATAGATAATCCATCCATTTGTGTCATGAAGGTGTAGTAAAGACAGCACTAACTTTATAGATTGAAGACTCCCTTTTAAATCCTAGTCAAAGTGACCTTTAGCCTCTCTGCTTTGTTTTTCTCATTTGTGAAATCATAAAAGTAGATTTTCTTTCCTACTTCACAGGGTTGTTGTGATGATAAAATAAGAATCATATAACTATAACATTCAAAACAAACATAATTTCACTATTGTTACATGTCCCTCTAGTGTGAGTTGTGGAAGATAGCATACCTTTGACTCAGCTGCATTGAGATTATGCTCTTTCCTGTGAGATAAGGAGTAGCTTCTGTTGAAGGAACTAGGTTTATCCTGTGGTTTTGTTCAGCGTATTGGAAAGAAGCTACCTAGAGCTACAAAATATCTAGAAAGGGTCATGTTGATAGAAGAAAGGTCTCATCTCTGCAGGTCGGGGTCTTAATACTTCATTTTTTGCAGCCTTGGAAAGGATTGAACCTGTCACAAAATGGAAATAAGCTGCTTCCAGCTAGGATCAGGGTGAGCAGGTAAAAGAACGAATGAAAGAACAGAGCATCCTGCTGCCCCTGAGATGACAGCCTGCTCTTTGCAGTGAGCATCTGCTGCCAGGTTTTGAAGTCTCTTCAGAGTGTCCCCCACCCGAACCTTTTAGACCTGTGCTGTCCAGTATGGTAGCCACTACCCACATGTGGTTGTTGAGTACTTGTGGGGTGGCTAGTCTAAATTGAGCTGTGTTGTAAATGTAACGTACGTACCAGACTTCAAAGGCTCCGTGTGAAAAACAGGAATGCAAATATATGATTAATAATTTTTATATTGATTACATGTTGAAAGGATAGTATTTGGGATAATGAGTTGCATAAAATTTATTAAAATGAATTTTGCCTGTTTCTTTTTATCTTTTTATGTGGTTATTAGAATATTTTAAATTGCTTATGTGCCTCACATCATATTTCTGTTGGACAGTGTTGCTGCAGACCCATCCTCAGCACGAAGTTCAGGGCAGCTCTTCCAGCCAGAAGGCAAATGGAAGCCCCGAAATGGCAACCCCAGGGCTGATGAGGCTGTGTCGTGGCTTCTTCCTCCAGGCTCAGAGGCTGGAGCAATACCAGCTAATTACCAGCTTCGAGCAGAGGCTGGTACTGCCACTACCCCCTTTGTTTATCCTGAGTGAGCCCCCAGAAAATTGTAGATATGCTTGTCAAGAAGTTTACAATGAGAAAAGGATTGTGAGCCATCAATCTAGAAGGAAACTAACTTAGAACTTAAGTGTTGTTACGGAAACAGAAGTGAACTAGAAGTTAGGAGGCTGGGATTCTAATTCAGCCCTCCTATCACTCATTTATTTTTTCATTGCACTGAGTTCTCACTGTGCGCCAGGCTACAGGGATGGCCTGGTAGTGCTCTGTGCTCCGCACTGGGAATTCACAAACAAGTAAGGCACATCTTTCAGCGTACTGGAGTCCTCGAGTAAGAACCTCCCAGTGAGGGGTCTGCACTGGAAAACAGATGAACAACAACAACAAGGGGATCATTTTAGGTCAAAGGTTAGAAAGTTAAGGAATAGGGCTTTTGAGAAGCTAAGTAGCTACTCAGACTAAAGACTTTCAGATTTGAAATTAAGAAAAACACTGTGATAGCTGAACAAAACTACTACTGCACGGGCTAGTTCACAGTGTAATATGGGATTCCAGGCCTACATATTCTCTGAAGGACTCTTCTAACATTTCCTGGTTTTGTGTTTAGGTTCCTGTTATTCAATAGCAGGATTTTTTTGTCTGTCTGTTCTGAGCACCGTATGTGCCAGGCACTGTTCTAGGTGCTAGGGATACAGCAATGAGCAAAACAGAGTCCCTGCTGCCGTTTTAGGATAGATAGGTGGGGGAGAAACAGATAATAAACAAGCGAACATATATGATGGGTCAGATGGTAATGAGGTCTATGAAGAAACTATAGCAGAATAAGGTGATAGAGAATGTAGGGTTTTTGGCAGGGAGGAACGTGGGGGTGTTCCAGGCCAGATTCCTGCTCACGTGCCTCCTTTAGCCTGCTCACAAGAGCCAGGAGGGAATAAGGGAAATAGAGGGAAATAGAGAGCATGGTGTGTGCTTAAGGAAATGCTCTTCTGACACACATTCTGACCACATGTTAAAGACGTTAAGGCAGAATTTACCAGGGAGACTACTGCTTTCAGGTATTGTAATGGGGCAGAGAGATGAGCCCAACTCTGAAGACAAGGGAAAGTGGGAATTTATAGCCAAGAGCAGGGTTAAGGGAAAGTGGATAAAAATTACTAAGAGGAAATATTAGGGGTAAGGGAAAGTCTGGCTAAATCAATTTGACAGGATTTTTGCTTGAGGCAGGCTAGGGTGGGGGACAAGGAATTTGGTCAGATATCAAAGATGGGGAATTTTCACTAAAGAATCCAGCAGAATTCTTCCTTAAAACTGGACTAAACAGAGCCCAGGGTCAGGAGCCTAGTCAGAAAGAGGACTCAGAGTAACTTAGTGAATATTCCCTGGGGGTTCTCTTTTCCCTCTTGGATACAATGCTTGAGGTTTTCTTTCCTTTACAGCATCCAGCTTTTGGCCCATAAATGGGATTCCTCCTAAAGCTGGTGAGGGAGGGTGGCAAGTCCTATGAGCTACAGTCCTTTGACCTTGCTCGGCATTTGATCTAGGGCATTCTTTTATTCCACACGGCTAATCTCACTCTTCATACCTCGTGACCCTGGTCATTTTCTCTGACAAGATTCTCTGTAAGCATTGATTCTTTCCCAGAGAGTAACATCCATTCCTGTGGACCCCTACCTGCTGTGGCCCTAGAAATCCATTTCTCCTACCATACTGGCCAAATAACACAACTGTTGAATGGCCCAAGAATGATCTGACCCCAGGGAGGCATGGGGGCTCAGAGCTCTTGGCTCTCTGCCTTTTGAGCTTGTTTCACACAAAGTGAGAGGCTGCTTGATATACATAGAGTCCTGGCATGTTCCCAGAGGCCCCCCCCCCGTTGTTTTCTCAGAGCCAAGATTTGGGTCAGAAGCAATTTGAATAGGAATACACACATTTTAAATCACATTTATTTGATAAGTCAGAAAGAAATAACAGAATCAGCCATTTCAGAAAACTGAAGGGTTTTTTTCCTCGTGACTTTGGGCAGGCTGGTGCTGATTCGGTGTGCTTTAAGGAATTTCCTCCTTGCCATAGTTCTTAGCTTTCTATCATCGAACCTTTAGTGCTTTTGATTCATTCATTTGTTTTGATGTGTTCCCTTTTCAAACACAGATATTTCTTGAAAGGTGTGCTTTATTGTTTCTAGCCTTAGACATCCTTAGGAAAAGATTACAGGGAAGTGTGGTGATCTTTGAGAGAGTTTACATGAGATTTGACTAGAGCGGATTAACCAACAGGATAGGGCAGAGTGACAGAACCTGGAGGGCACTAGAGGCAACTAGCGGGCCAGGTCTGAGGTAGGTGGACCTCAAGGCTTCCTTATCCTATCAGCTCAAATATTACTTCTTTATGGCTTTCCCTGTCCAGGTTTTGCTGAGCTTTTCTCTGCCTTCACACTCCACATTCATAGAATCAAATGCTTGATTTTTATTACAACTCCTACTATAACATGCATTACTTTATTTTGTGATTGTATGCCTACCTCCCTCTCTGAACCTTAATATATTAAAGAACAGGGATGTCTTACATCCCTGGCATACAGCTTAGTGCCTGGCACATTTGTTGATTTGATTTGGAGATCAAACTGTCCTCATACTTTGGCCCCTGCTCTTTCATTCCTGTTGACAGTAGTGGCAAAGAGAGGCTGGGGCAGGAGGTGGCCTTGATTTGGGCCTCCTGGCTTCGTGGATTGTCCCTTTGACCCGCCCTGGCTTCTGGCACCCTCTTGGGCTCTGAGCAGAGAGACCAGTTCCTCTGGGCGTCATATTGAGCTCTGTCTGTCCCTTGCTTCAAAACTTAAATATTTGGGTGACTGAGTGGATTTATGCCTTTAAGGGACCCATATTCCTAGGAGGTGATTTTTAAGTTCAGAGTTCATCCAGGCACAGTGATTAGCAATTCAGAAGATGGTTTAGAGGGTTTTGTTTGTTTGTTTAACGTGGAAGCAAAGTTCTTTGGGGCTGGGAGAAGTTGCTATGGTAGCTCTGTTTAGAAATGTCCTATTTGTCAGTAACATAGGAAACCAAGCAGCGTTGCCTTCAGTTCTTCAGGAGGCCATGGGAAAGGGCTCTCTGAACACATGGCTGTGCCATTTGCCCCTGTGTGGCTAGCCAACAAGTGTTGTAGGCACTGCACTCTTAGAGGGGACGCCAGCAAGATGTCCAGGAAGTTCGTCCGAGACTGTCTAGAGTATTGATGTAAGCAGAAGAAGCAGACAGGCCCGAAGTCAACCCAGCCTGCACTGAAGCAATAGCAAGAGAGTCAGCTTCATTTTTATTCCTGGAAAAAGGCCTCATCTGGACTAAAGTGAGGCTGACCTTGGAGGACCTGGAAATGAGTTCTGGGCCTCACCAGCATTAGAAAGGAAAAGCTTGTCTCCTGTAGCTATTTACCCCTTAATCATGCTTTCAGGCTGTCTTAAGGAGGATGGCAAGCCTCTTGTCACCTGAATGAAATACTGGGAATTGAATGTTTTGCTCCTCCCTTTTCTTACCTTAAAAAAAAAAAAGGCTTCTAGAAGAAAGCAAGGCTAACAAAGAATGTCACTGTAATGGTGGGATTTCAGGCAGTGTTGTAGACCATTAGAGAGTCTGGGAGAGATAGGGTCTGGGGCTGGGACAGAAGTCACAGTTCACTCAAATCATGCTATTAAGATGGTTGCATGTTTGGCTTAGATATTAGTTTCCCTGCTTCTTTTTCTGAGGAACTTGCCATGTCGGTAATAATAACACTGCAGTGCTTTATAGTTTACTAATTACCAGTCTCACATTTTACCTTTATAATATTTGTACTTCTTCAGTTTACAGATGAGGGAACCAAAGCACAGAGAGGTCAAGTGTTAATCAAAGGTCACTGGTGAGGGAAGACCCAAACTGGAGTCTCCTGATTCTCAGTAGAGAACCACTTGCTCATGGCTTCATGTGGTCATATGCAGAGCTTTCATCTTGGTGCAGGAAGCAGTCTTTCACCTTGAGAGAAACTCGAAAGGCTAATTGCCAGCTCCAGCCCTTCTAGGGCCAAGGACATTGTTCAAAGCTAATACTAGGTGCACAATTGAAGAGAAGAGAAAGGGGTGACTGGAAATATAAAATTTGTACATGTTGGAGGAGAGAAGGAAGAATTTTATGAGTCAGTCCTAGAATTGGGGGCTTTGCTGCTTAGACAGCTGGGCACTAAGCTGAAGACCCAGGAGTTGTTATGAATATAGAGCATATTCTCTCTCTCTCTCTCTCTCTCTCTCTCTCTCTCTCTCTCCCCCAGACTAGATTGAGTTGGGCAGACTAGGGATCTGGCTGATCTTAGCCCCTTGAGACATTGGAGTAAAACATTATGTTTAAAAAGCAATAACTGGGTCTCTCTAATGCCTCAGAGGATGAGCAGAGTTCTTAGATGAGGAATTCCTAGATGAAGTAGAGTCTTTAGATGAGCTAGACAGAAGGGAAGAAATAAAATGGGAATTAATCTAATTTCTGTCTCTTGGTTCTTGGCCTAGTTATTTCCAGTAAAGGGGGTCAGCTTCATCTTTATCCCAAGTCTCGTGACTCATCCTGGGTCTTTCTAGCCTGGGAAGGCACAGTGCTTTTAACTTGCAGGCCCCACTGGCCCTAGACGATGGTGTTCCCTGAAAATGAACTGTCATGGGGGTCATTTTGTATTCTTCACATGCAGTTTTCCCCTTTGGGGTTAACTTGAGTACTGGAAAAAAGAAAAGGAGGCAGGGGTTGAAAAGACTTAGAAATCTTGATTAAATATAGAAAATGGGGAAACCATCTCTGATTTTACCCTTCCCAGGGAAACCCAGCAGAGCCAGAATATTGGCAGTCCCATGCATTCCTGGGCTCTCTGCCTTTCCCTTTGTACCTCTACTCCACTCCTTCCCTATGTTCTGCACATTTCCAGGAAAAAGGGAGTGGATCCCACCCCACATAAGGTAATAGTCATCTTTGCCTCTGTAGTACTGGCACCAGTAGCTTAGGGTGTAGGGTCAAGATTAGTGGCAGGTCTGTCTTTACTTTTTTGGAGAATAGCAAAGCACCCTGGAGCCCTCTGTGATAGAATCAACTTCCTACCTTCCCACGCAAGCCAATCAGAGGGCTAGAGTAACCCTCTCTTACTCCAGAAGAGGACAGTGCTAGAAAAATCACTTCACCTGGTACTCTGAAGGAGGCATTAGACCAGACGCTCTGTGCACCAGGAAAGCCGAACCTGTGTATTGATTAGGCTGCACCAAGCCCTTGGGGACTATTAAATGGAGTTTAGGACTCTGGCTAAGCCTGAGCCTCTTTCACCCTCAGATATGTAACCATCAAGTGTGCCTTTGGGCAGGTGTGCCTTTGGGCACGTGGCCCTCTAATCCAAGCATACTAAATGCCTGGACAGTGAGTAGCCCACACTGTCCACCTTATTCTAGAACTAGGCATAGAAAAAATCCCCACCGCCCCCAGTTTTAAATACTTGCCATGGCCCTTTCTTCAGTGAAATGTTGCTATCACTCTGTGCTATAGGCAGGAGTGAACCTTTGAGTAGTTGAGCCTCCACCAGAACAAGCAACTGGGAAAAATAAATAAATAATAACATTCCACGTCTTGTCTTTGTTGTTCACTGTGTACGTGACTTGAGCTTTGGTGTTTGAGCATCTATATGTTCATTCCTGAGCCAGACCCTAGTGTTGAATTTTGTAAAGGTTCAGTTACTCGTTGACCTCATGCCCACCCACATGCCAGAAGTTTGTGTCAATCCTGATGCCTCTGGATACTTTCCAAGAACACAAGGACTTGATCTGATTTTGCACCAATACTCTGATGGGAAGCCAGGGGGAGAGAACTGATTGCCTACAGTTTTTAAGGCCAGAACTGGGAGACAGGTCAGGGTTGACTTCCACAGTCTTAGAAGGTAACATTCTTATTCCTGCTTGAAAGTTTGATTCAGGTTAAAGTTACCCTGCTGCTTTCTGACCTGAGTGCACTGTTTTCCTTTTTCACTAGCTACAGGATAAGAGTCAAGCCAGGATCCCAGGGGCATGTGCCAGGTTTGGAGACCACACATGGGAACATTCTGGGCAACACTGTGGGCTAAGCCCAAGGCATCAGCCAGCAGTAATTGCTAGAAGTAGACTGAAAAGAGCAGGACAGGGTATTGCCTTCCAAGACAATCTCTGTTAAGCACCCTGACCAGAAATAAAAGGAAGAAGCAGAGAATCCCTTAGACCCTGAGGGAGAAAATGAAACGATTGTTGCAAGAGTCAGAGGAAGAAATCATGGTCACCTTGGGATCCTCCTCCAGGCTTTCCCCAGATAAGGCCAAGGCAGAGATTGTGTGTGGCATCAAGAGCAAGTCCTCAGGCCCTGCTGGATCCTTACCGGAGGACAGCTCCCTGCCCCCTTGCTGTGGGTCAACAGCCTCAGCCATTGATGGGGATAGAGATGGGGACCTGGCCCAGCATTGCAGCTTTGGACAAGAGGCCAGCTGCCTGCTTCCTCTGGGCTCCACAGCCTGTGCCTCAGGGTCTGGCTCTCAGGACCTCTCATCTGCCAGCATTACCACCAGCTGCCAAGAGCCCTCAGAGAGGAATCAAACCAAGCCCCTTTTGTCCAGGGGCCAAGGCTGGAGCCTTGAACAGCGAGAGCCTGTGGGGGATGTAGTAGACTATATAATCAGAGAGCTGCGAGGCATCAGTCGTCTCCAAACTGAGATTGCTGAGCTGCAGCAGCACTTGAGTCAAGTCCGGGGTTCAGTGGATGAAGTCTCTAGCTGTGTAGACTCAGTTCTGAGTGAAATAGAAGGCTTACAGGTGGGCAGCAGCTCCCTGGCCAAGGTGTGTGTAGGAGGAAAGGTCCAGGAGCCCCATGTGGACACACTTGGTGAGGAAGCCATTCTGTATCTGTATGGACTTCCTGAACAAGATGGTGAAAATACTATGGAGCTGGTGCACAGCTTCCTGGCCAAGCACCTCTGTGTTAACGGCATGCAGTGCAACAGGTACATCAAAGAGGCTTACAGGGCAGGTAGAGCCCAAGTCCCCAGGCCCACTGTTGTGAAGCTTGCCCATCTAGAACACAGAGACTTCATCTTGCAGAAATCCATACTCTTGCAGAGTGTAGGGGTCCGGATTGCCATCAGAGAAGAACCGGACGGGTCACAGTGCTATCAGAATTCCCCAAAGGAGTCTCTGTCATTTTTGCAACAACAATTTCAGGATCATAATTCAAGTTCTTTAATCCCCGACAAACCGGTTCTTCAGACTGAAATGGGAGAACCCATAACAGGAGTGTATCAAATAAGAGCCCAGAATGAACAGAGAGAACCCTTGACCCCTGAGCAGCAAGGCCTTTGCTTCCCACTCAAGAACAATTTAGCAAAGCCAAGTGACTTGTCTAAGCCCAGGGATGAAGTAAATGGACCATCAGAAATATCCCAAGTCATCAGTGGCAGCTGTGAAAGGACAGGGAAAGAGGCTTCTCTGTCTGCCCTCCATCAGTTTGAGGAACCTTCCCTGGTGTTGATCGCAAAAGAGGAGGATGCTGGGAAATCCCAGGTTTTCAAACAGTGTAGTCAAGGAGTAGAAGCATATGAAGTAGCAAAAAGAGAAAACAACTATAGTGATAAAAGGGAGGCCAGCAGCTGCCTATCACTGTCTGGGTTGTTGAAGACAGAGGAAAATCTCTTGGCCTGTGAAGCTGGGCTTGACATTCTGAGCTCAAAGCAACTAGAGGACCTCTTGACGGACAAGACCAGAAGGTTTGCAGCTCTGAGCTGTGACAGCATGATGGAGGAAATTATCATAAGGCCTGAGACTTTTGGTGACATGGTTCATATTGACTTGAATGAAGAGGAGGAACGTGCTGCTCGGGTCCTTAAAGATGTCTTTGAAAAGTCCTCTTGTGTGGGGAGCTCACAGGAGGATGAAGATATAGAAATTAAGTTTTACACAAGTAAACTGGGCCGAGCAATTCATCACTTTCGTTCAGCTCTGCAGGGAGTGTTCCAGAAGCTGGAGAGTGGTGCATCCATCAGTCCCGAGGACCCAGAAAGCAATGAGAGTTGTTCCCAGTCAGAGAACAGTGATAGACTTCTTGGGACAGTGAGTTCAGGGGGCGCCCAGGATCTCTCTGTGGAGAGCCCTGAGAGTCAGGGGAGCGAGAGCTTGCTCAGTGTGGTCTCTGGCAGAGTGGGCGCCACACAGGGAGACCCAGCCTCTCAGGGTCCCAGCAACTCCTCTCTGGCTTCTCGTAACTCACCTCTTGCATGTTCATTGCCAAGTTTGATTCTGGCTCCAGGTCAAGGCCTGGACAATGAAACCTGTCCAAGACCTGAATCTCCCACACAGGGCAGACTAAGTTTAGAGCAAGTGTGTGCAGAGACCATCTACCTCAACAGGTGCATCAACAATTTTAAAAATGTTCTGAGAGAGAAAAGACTGAGGCAGAAAAAACTTTTGCATGAGCTGGTACAGAAGGCAAATCATCTCTCGGTAGAAGACATGCACCCAGGTATTCCGAATCTCTGTTTCATTGGGCCACAGCTGGGTATGGCCTCCGCATGGCCAGCATAAGATCTAGCTTGGTGGTGAGTTCCACAAGGTGAAGGGGGAGGTTCACAGCTTGAATCAGTCTAAACTACTTGAGTATAAGTTTTAAGCTAATCCCGTGGGAATTAAGAGTGAAAGAGTGTTCTGAAACAGCAGGAAAGGAGCTCCTGCTCCTAAAGAGCTTCCTGTCTACTTGAGAAGGGTGGTGGAAAGCTTTAGAAAGTAACTTTTCAAAATAGATAGGGACATCTGGGCAGAAGTAGTTCACAGCTGTAGAACTTCTAGGATATCCTGGTGTACAGAAGGTATGGGGGAAGAGGCAGAAGTGGGGCATGAGGCATATTGCTCTTAATCACTGGAGGGGCTAATGCAGCCCTGTGTTGCATTTAAAAATTATTCCCAAGGGTTCCCTGCTGAGATAAGAGTGCCATTTCCCCAGTGGGTGATGGGGCTTCTCCACCTCATAGGCCACTCTGGGGATTTTCATTATCCCTACCTGTCTTCTTCCTACTTCTGGACTTGATGACACAGAGCCTTATCTCTGCCTTGGAGCTGTCTAGGAAGTGCTTAGTGCTGGCCCTGCCCAAGGGCCTGACTCTGCCTCCCCAAGTCCTATTCCCAATCTCCCATCTCCAGCCAGAGGCAGCTCACCTAAGAATTGGAGTCTGGAATGGTTTGACTAAAAGGAATATAAAAACTTTTTTCTAAGAAGTATGGAGATACATAGCTTTCAAATTACTTCCCCCAATAAAAATTAAATTTATCCAAACAGCATATGCTGTACTCATCCAGTTTTAAATGTAAATGGGGTTGTCCTCTTATGCATATAACCTGATTAATCTTTCGAAGTCAAAATTAAAATTATGAAACATATTGTGTTGGCAAAGATGTGAGGGAATAGGCACGTATACATTGCTCGTGGGATGGGAGTGTAAATGAGTAGTATAACCCAAGGAAGGCAATCGGCAGAATTTATCAGAATCGTGTACACCCTTCGAACCCCAGGGCCACTTCCAGGAATATACCCTGCAGGTATATTTCCACACACAGAGGGGACATCTGTTCCAGGCTATTTCTGAACCATTGTTTTTAATAGCCAAGATTAGAATCAACCTAAATGTTTGTTAAGAAAGACTGGTTAAATACCTTGTTGGGATGTCTAAACAATGGGATACAGTACCATGTAGCTATAAAAAGAATGAGGTAGCTTTTTACTGAAATAGAAAAATAAGATAAATTGATGTATGAATAAAACAAGGAGCAGAACATTATGTGTAAGATGCTTACAGCTGTATAAAAAAGAGAGGGAAAATACCCGTGCAAGTCCATAGCATCCGTTTGTGTATGTATAGAATGTGTAACAAAGATGCATAAAAAACTCATCCATAATTGCCAATGGGAGAGCGGTATGAAATGAAAAACTAATGGGATGAGATTTTTTTTTTTACTACATACCCTTTAATTTTTTTTGAATATTAGTCCAGTGAATATAATATCAATCATAAAGTTAAATTAAAAATGAAAAATTTAAATCATGTCACATTCCTTTCAAATATCTCTAGAGCTGCTCCCAATAGCTGCTCCCTACAGCTTATCAAAAAATCTAAATCCCTTCACTTGGCATTTAAGATGACCACAGCTGGTCTCTAGTTTACACTTCTGGGCTTATCTCCCGTTGCCCGCTGGGCACTCCCCCAAAAGGAGACTCTGCTGTCTCACAAATTCACCTTGTGCTTTCTGCCCTCAGCCTGTCCACGTGCACATGCTTCCTTGCAGCCTAAGGTGCTGTGTTCACTGTATGAGTCGAGGAAAACCTACTCAGTTCTTCAGCGTGCAACCAAAACACCCCTCCTCCAGGAAGTTTTCTGTAATTTCTCAGCTGCAAAGTATTTCTCCCTCTTGTTAACTTCACAGTCCTTTTTCCTTCTCCTTTGGCATTTAGAAATTATTACATTACAGCAATAGTAGAAACAACAAATATCAAAGCAGTACTTTCTACTAACTCCCTGAGCCTCAGAGGAGTTGATGTTTGTATGAGCTCCCAGGATGCTTGGGTCTGACTCTTCAGCTTGCAAACTTCCCCTTCCGGGCTGACCTCCTGCTGGGGAAGCGGGAACTTGGGTACCTATGATAAGCAGGCGGTGGCAGCAGCAGTGACAATGAGAAGGAGGAGGTGTTCTGAAGCATCAGTCAGCAAGCAAGCCAAGATCCAGTCTGGTCTGTGGGCTGCAGAGGGAGTGGCGGCATCCCTCCAGTGCTGGGTCCGGGCCTGGCTCCAGCACCATTCCTCCCACAGAGCAGGAGGGATGGAACAAGGTGAGCACACAGGCTAGCCTCTGACTCTTGTCCCAGAGTTCACAAGTGCAGTCACCCTATCCTTATGAACTGATTCAGTGTCACAGTGGCTGCTGCCACAATGAAACGTCAGCTTTCTTCACTGCTCCACTTGAGACCTTTTAGGCCCTAAGCTTATGAGTAGTTGTTTATCATTAGTTTGAGTTCCTGTTTTTCATCCTTCTTCTTCTTTTAGAGGGAGTATATACTAGGCACTGTTATAAGTACTCTCATGTACATTATATAAGAATTCTTTCATTACTGCCACTCCATCAAAATAGCTTTTCTCAAGGCAATCAGCTAACCACTCCCATAGTGCTAAATTCCTTGTCCAGTTCCCTTTTTCATCAATCAGCAACTTGACATATTGATTACTTCCTTTTTTATTATAGGAGTTATATTAAGTTATAATTTATATACCTTAAAATTCCTTAAAAGGGGTACAATTGAGTGGCTTTTAGTATAGTCACAGTTATGCAACCATGAATTCCAGAACATTCCCATCACTCCAAAAAGAAGCACTTTACCTACTAGCAGTCACTCTTCAATCCCCTTTGCCTCCAGCCTCTGGCAACCACGGATCTATTTTCTGTTTCCATGGCTTTGCCTATTCTGGAACTTGTGTGTACATGGGTTCATACAAAGGCCATATGTGACCTTTTGTGATTGGTTTTTTCCACTTAGCATAATGTTCAAGATTCAGTCATGCTGTAACGTATGTTAGTATTTTATTTCTTTTTGTGGCCAAGTAATGTTCATTATGTGAGTGTACCGCATTTTGTTCACCCACTCGTCATTCCATGGGCATTTGGGGTTTTTTTTTTAACCATGTTTTAGCTGTTAAAAATAATGTTGCTGTGAATATTTGTGTACAAATTTTTGTGTGAGCATGTTTTCAGTTCTCGTGTGTGTGTGTGTGTGTGTGTGTGTATGCATGTATAATTTCTGGTTCATATGGTAAATCTGTTTAACATTTTTGAGGAACTGCCAAACTATTTTCCAATTTCCATTTTCCATTCCCATCAGAAACACGCAAGTTCTAATTTCTCCCCATCTTTGCCAGCACTTGATAATGTCTGTATATTTTATTATAGTCATCGTTGTGGGTGTGAGTAGTATCTTATTGTGGTTTTTATTTGCATTTCCCTAGTATCTAATGATGTTGAACATCTTCTTTGTGCTTATTGGCCATTTTTATATTTTCTTTGAGAAATATCTATTCAAATCCTATACCCACTTTTAAATTGAGTTGTTTGTCTTTTTGTTGAGTTGCTAGAGTTCTTTATATACTCTGGATATAAGTCCCTTATCAGATATATGTTTTGTAAATATTTCCCCCAAATCTCTAGCAACTCAACAACTCTTTATTGGGGGGGGGAGGGTTATGGTGTCCTTTGAAGCATAAATATTTCATTTATTGTTTTAAAGATTTTCTTTATTAATTTTTAAAGAGAGGGGAAGAGAGGAAAAGAGAGAGGGTGAGAAACAATGATTGATTGCCTCTCACTCACCCCCAGCTGGGGAATTGGCCTACAGACCAGGCATCTGCCCTGACGTGTAGTCAAACCCTTTGGCTTGTAGAAAGACACCCAACCCACTGAGCCACACCAGTCAGGGCTAAATGTTTTGTTTTTTGCTTTTAAATATTTACTGTGGCCCTGACCAATGTGACTCGGTTGAGCGTTGTCCTGCAAAGCGAAAGGTTGCCGGTTTGATTCCTGGTCAAGGCTGCAGGCCCCATCCCCGGTGGGGTGTGTGCGAGAGGTAACCAGTCGGTGTTTCTCTCACAGGTCGTTGTTTCTCTCCCTCTCTTTCTCTCTCCTTCCCACTTTCCCTAAAAAAAAAAATAGATAAAATCTTAAAAAATTATTGTGGTAACATATATATAACATAAAAGTTATTTTAACCATTTTAAGTTTATTCACATTTTCATGCAACCATCACCACCATCCACCTCCAGAACTTTTTTTATCTTCCCCACCTGAAACTCTGCACCCATTAAACTAACTCCCCATTCTCCTCCTCCCCACCCCTAACCACTGACAACCACTGTTCTACTTTCTGTCTCCGTAAGTTTGACTGCTCTAGATAACTTCATATTAAGTGGAATCAAACATTGGTCCTCTTGTGACTGGCTTATTTCACTCAGCATAATGTCTTCAAGGTTCATCCAGATTGTAGCACGTGTCAGAATTTCCTTCCTGAATGGTATTTCACTGTATGTATATACTTGTATACCACATTTTGTTCATTCACTTATTGATGATTGATGGGTATCTGGGTTACTTCCTCCTTTTGGATATTGTAAATAATACTGCTGTGAGTGTGAGTGTGCAAATATTTGTTTGAAGCCTTGCTTTCATTTATTTTGGGTATATGGGGTCTTCCCAGAAAGTATCCAGCCATGTAATATGAAAAATAGAGACTTTTATTGAAGAAGATACAAGATACAAGAAACACTGTACAGCCAGGCTGGTGTGGCTCACAGGATTGAGCGCCAGCCTGTGAACCAAATGGTCACCAGTTCAACTTCTAGTCGGGGCACATGCCTGGGTTTCAGGCCAGGTTCCCAATAGGGGGTACACGAGAGGCAACCACAGACTGATGTTTCTCTCCCTCTCTTTCTTCTTCCATTCTCCTCTGTCTGGAAATAAATAAATAAAATATTTTAAAAAAAGAAACATCAAACATAGAACAATGACACTTCAGTCCTCTCCAAAGTAGGCACACAGTTATCCCAACTGCAGCACGAAGTTCCTTCTGCTCTGGTAGCAGAAGCTGCTGAACATATTTTGCCACGACACATTCCGTGCCAAGATCCTGCATCAAAATCTCAGACACAGTAGTTTTTGGAATCCCCAGATCAGCTTCTAGTTCTCACACTAGCAGTTGCCGATCTTTCTGATTGCAGCTTGTACACGTTCGACATTCTCAAGTGTTCTGCCTGTTGCAGGCCTTCCAGAATATGGACTATTTTCAACAGATTCTCAACCATCTTTGAAGTGTTTGTGTCACAATTTTATTTGGTTTGCACTTATTGCATTGTTCCCAAAAGCTTTCTGAATCATTGAAATAGTTTCTGTGGAGAAACATTCAAGTTGAACACAAAATTTGATGCAGATTCATTGCTCTACTTGCTCAGTCATTTTGAATGTGATGGCCACACAATACACATGCTCACTCAATGGTGTCTATTCTGTCCACCAACTAGTACAGTGAGGTTGTCGTTCACACGTGTGCATTCCAGTCCACTCTCCGTGGCTGCTAGGTTATGTCGATGTTGTTCAAACTGTTCTCATTGTATTAACAATAGTTGAACTTTTTCCAGACAGACCTTACACACCCAGAAGTGAATTGCTGGATCATATAGTAATTCTGATGTGTTTGAGGCATTGCCATATTTTTTTCCACAGTGGTCGTACCATTTCACATAACAGCACACAAAGGTTCCAATTTCTCCACCTCCTTGCCAATATTTGTTACTTCCTGGTTTTATTTTAATAGCCATCATAATGAGGTAGAGTGCAAAAGTTTTAAATGAAGTTTTGATGTAGTTCAATGTATCTATTTTTCTTGTGTTGGTTGTTCTTTTGCATTCTACCATTGTCTATTCCAAGGTCAGAGAGATTTACTCTTGTTTTTTTTCTAAATGTTTTATAGTGTTAGCTCTTACATTTAGGTGTGTTAATTTTGAGTTAGTTTTTGTGGATGGTGTGACACAGGGGTACAACTTTATTTTTTTGCCTGTGAATATCCAGGTTTCTCAGCCGTATTTCCTGTAAGAGAATTTTTTTCCCCCATTGAATAGTCTTGGTATTTTTGTCAAAAGTCAACTGACCATAAGTGTAAGAGTTTATTTCTGGACTCCCAATTCTCTTCCATTGATCTTTAGGCTGTCTGTGTGCCTCAGTTCCTTCTTTTGGAAATACTTCCTTCACCTGACCCCTCAGTCTTGGTTCTCCCCCAACGCTATTGACCATTCCTTCTCAGCCATCTTTGCCAGTCCCTCCTCATCTTCCCAACCTTGTAGTATCCCAGGATTCAGTCCTCACTGCTTTTAAAAAAAATTCATACTTGTTTCCTAGGTAATCTCTTCAAGCGTCATGAGTTTCATAAGCATTCCCAGATTTATATCTCTGGCCCAGAAGGTTCATGAACACCAGATTCCACATCTACTTAACATCCTCCTTTGGATGTAAATAGGCATTGCAGATTTAACATATTCAAAACCAAACTCCTGATCCGGCTCCTCAAGTCTCTGCCAAACCTGCTTTTCTTGCCATCTTCCTTACTAGTAAATGGCAACCCCATTCTTGCAGCTGCTTGGGCCCAAATCCAGAGTCAATCATGACTTCTTTTCTCGTACAACTTACATCCAATCAATTGGTAAATTCTGCCTGCTCTACCTAAAGAAAGAAAGAAAAAAAACCCTGAGTTTTACCGCTATGTCTATCTCCACCACTGTCATCCTTGTCTAAGCCACCATTTTCTTTTGTCTAGATGATTACATTAGTCTAACTGGTCTCCAAGCTTCACCCGTATCCTTCTACAGTCTGTTCTCCCCACAGCAATCAGAGTAATCCTTATAAAACTGAGTCAGATCATACCACTTCTCTGCTTACAGCCTGCCAGTGATTTTTCTGTCTCACCCAGAATGAAAGACAAAGTGTTTATAATGGCCGACAGAGCCGTATTTGAGCCGGCACTCTGTCGCGGGCTTGCTCGTCCTTCATACCGATTATGCTTTCACCTCAGGCTTTGCACTGACTGTATGTTCTCTGACTAGAATCCTTTTCTCCTAGAATTCTGAATAGCATCTCTACACATTTCCTGCAGGCCTCTGCTTAGATGCCTCTTTATCAGTGAGGCCTTACAATAACCTTTTATGAAATTTTAATAGCAACTATAACATAATCACAGGGGACATTATCTTTTCCTCTAACATGAATTTTTTAGCAGAGTCCCTATCACATATGACACGGTATATATAGTTCCAGGTTCTGGGACCAAAATGCCTATTTTGAATTTGGCTTTGCCACTTGTTCTGGCTTTAGGCAAGTTTCTTAACCTCTTTAATCTTCAGTTTAATCAATAAGAAAGTTGAAATAATAATAGTATTTAGTCTGTAGAGTTGTTATGAGAAATAAATGAGCTTACTCAAATAAAACTCTAGATACATATGGTGTTCACTTAGTGTTAACTATTACCATCATCTTCATAATCATTAATTGTCTGCTCCTCCTACTGGAATGGAAGCTTCTCAAGATCAGGGAGTTTGTTTCATTCACTGTTGCATCACTGGCACCAGGAACAGTGCCTAGAGTACAGTCTGGTCTTAACAAGTGTTTGTTGGAGAAACAAACCCCTGTGATAACCCCTGTAGCTAACCTGGAGGTAGCTGTTCTTATCTGCTTTCTACAGATTAGGAAAAGCAGGCTAAAATAAACTCAGTGCTTCGAATATTTTGACCCCCAACTGTAAGGGAATTAAGAGTATTTAACAATGAAAAGTATGTCACTTCCTCATAAAATAGACTCTCTGGAAGACCAAAACCATTCTTAGGGGTCAGGGATTTTCCCACAAAGCGGGTGTTCCTTAGATATGTACCACTTCAACTGAAAACTAAAGGCTGAGTGGAAAAATCCTAAGCCACTTTAGGAAGTTAGGAAGCACAAAAAGTTCAGTTCTTAATGAGAAAAGGTTTTTTTTCTTTTAAATGTTCAGTGGGTGGGACAACTGAAGAGCTAGTAGACCAGTTCCTTGGTGTCTGGAAAATGGTACACACTACTGGCTAAGTGAGCTACCTTTTCTCTGGTGATGGCAAGAGACATTTTCTTAGAAAAGGTGTTGCTTTCTAAGTCCTGAAAGTTTAGGTTTCTTTTACTACTTATATATGCATATAAAATTCTTACTCTCAAGAAATTTACAGTGTACAAAGGGGGATGTTTATACAGACAATTACAGTGAACATTTATACATACAATTATAATGATAATGAAATAGTAATGGCAACATACTGTTACAGAAGTGTGGGTACCACAGGCATATGATGGAAAGGCAGGTGAAGAAATTTTTTTTTAAAGATTTTATTTATTTATTTTTAGAGAAGGAAGGGAGGGAGAAAGAAAGAGAGAGAAACATCAATGTGCAGTTGCTGGGGGCTACGGCCTATAACCCAGGCATGTGCCCTGACTGGGAATCGAACCTGTGAAGCTTTGATTCGCAGCCTGCGCTCAATCCACTGAGCTACACCAGCCAGGAGGTGAAGAAACTTTTACAGAGGCATTGACATTTGAGCTAAGTCTTAAGAATGAAGTTGGGGTCCACCCAGTAGATGTGAGAGGCCAGATCAGGAGAGCCTCGATGGCCTGGGCAAGAAATTGGATTTTATTCTTTTGGCATAATGGGGAACTCTGGGAAGAACAGAAGGACACAATCAAAGTAACTGACATGATGTGTAAAATGTATTTGAGGCAGTGGAGGGGAAAAGGAACTTTCTAATTTGAGTCATAGGGTCAATTAAAGTGTTCCTTGCCTAATTACAGAGTGCTTTCAGGGAGGTAGGGAATAAATGCAGAAGAGACATGCCCGCCCCCTGTCCATCCAGGAAGTAAACGTCTTTTTCATCTGACCCACCTTCCTGTAGCTGTGCTGTTTGGGAGGATTTCTGTTCCTGAGTTAATTCTTCTATCAAGTGAGGTCACCCATTAGGTCATCATAAGTGGCTTGAAAAATTGGGAACTTATGAATTAGTTTCTGTGATTCTCCCTTCTACTTGTTATGTAACGTCAGCGAGTCGAAAAGAGAGGGAAGAGAAAATGGAGGGGAGCCGATGGGCCCCGGTGGTTGGACTTTCTGTAGAGAAGAAGGGCTGTGAGCTTATGTGTGATCTAGAAGGCAATGTAGTCTCTGATGAATAGGAAAGGAGAAATCTCTGAACTTCATACTTCTCCTGTGACTTAGTAGGATCCTTTTGGGAGTGTCCATTTCCTTTGGAGTGTTGTTCTGGATTTGGTAGAAAATCAGGCCTGGAATTGCAGTCGTGGTTTTATCATCCAGATCACGGTGACTTCTCTTAGGGCAGTGGTCAATTGATGGCCTCAAGTCTATAACCATTTAGCACCCTGGTCCTGGCCTTAACTCCAGGCCTTAACTAAGTCAACTTAGGCTCTGGGAAGATAGGCCAGGGCTTGCTAGGCAAATGCATGACTGACCCTGCATTAAAATGGAAAGGGTTCAGCCACCAGGCCTTTCGGGTTTGGGGACGTACATAGATCTGGAGTGAGCTCATATACTTCCTGAGGAAGGAATAAACTCACCCTTTGCTCAGCCATCTCAGATAGCCTGTTGGAGTGGCCCTTGGTAACAAAGCTGGTCTTGTGGCCCTGGTAGCCCTAGTGACCCTGACTCTGCACGCAGACTACTTTGGAAAGGGGAACAGGGTGATTGGAAATCCCCCAGCAGACTTTGTCCTTTGGTTTAAGTGACCAGCCTGGGATGTTCCAAACTAAAAAGCAGGGCCCAACAAATACAGGATTCTGGGAGTTGGGCTATGAACTGCCCAGTTGTTCAGAGCACCTCCCCCTCTCCTCCATGTCCCTTAAGGTTTAGCTGGCATTTTCTTTGGGTTCCCTGCTATAGGACTGAATCTACTAACATCTCTGCCTTTTTTTCTGCTCTTTCTCTCCTTGCAGAAGGAAAGCGAGGAGCCCTTCAGGTTGTGCCTCTGGCCTTTTGGGCCTTTTTGTGGTCTATTTTCTATCCCGCCCTCGGGGCATGGTGTGTGTGCGCGCCTCTAAGCTTTGGCTGGTGGCAGATAGTCTGTTTTTCCTGAAAGCAGTTTGTGTGCATGCCCCATGCTTGTGTGTGCTCCTGCAGACGTCCCCAGAGCACAGTGTGAGAACATGTGTGCCAGCATGGTGCACATTCAATGTAGCATGTGTGTGCTTATACTCGTACTCAGTTTGACTCCCCCAAACACTGATTGCCCTTCTAACTCTCCTATTTTGCACAGTGTGTGTCCACCTTCCACTTGTTGCTGCAGCTTGGCATATGCTGTAAACTGTCTCTGAGCCCGGCATGCATACACACTTTGCATTTGAGAGCAGGAGTTGCTGCAAGCACTTTGTGCCTCTTGCCTGAGGCCCTAAGTGTGAATGTGCTGCTGAGCAGATTTCCTGGCCTCTGTGAGCACAAGCTTCTGTAGACCTGTGATGTGATTCCCTATGCCATGTGAATGCGTACTATACTAATGCTCTGTTCCTGCAAGCACTGGTTCTTTAAGACTGGAAGGGTTTGTTTTGCCTGTGCTTCGGGCCCTGGTGAACACTGAATCCTCTCCCAAATGGGTATGCACACATATTCTATAACCCTCTGTGCAGGATCCATGCTCACCTCGTGTATCCCTCAGGCACAAGTTATGTGTTTGAATGAACCTCCTGTGGGTACTTTTCAAGACCTCCTTCCTCTACCCCTCCTTCAGTGCACTACGTGCACATGCTGTGTGCTGTGTCTGCAGGCTTCTGCAGACCCACTGTATCCTGTAAGCACAGGAAATGTGTGTGGTCTGAGCCAGTAAACTCTGGCTCCCAAAGACTTTTTTTTTCTAGGTAGGAAATAAAAATCTGCTCAGTATAGTAACTGCTTCCAAATGGAAAAGATGTTATGGTTCAAAAGATCTGGGGATTTAGGGATGGCTGCCACTCACAAGCAACCTTAGGAGACTTGCTTCAACCACTCCTGGCTGCCTTTTGGATCTGGCACTTTCTTTACCAGTATTTCAACTGCAGACAAGGACAGGAGGCAGATAGGCTTGGTCAGAGCACAGACAACCTGGGAAGGGTTTTACTGAGAAGGGTTTTAAAGTTCCTTTTGAGCCTACAGCCTATTTTTACATTACCCATTAACCTGTCCTCCTCTTCCTTTTATACTGTGTCTTGCCTCATTTGTCTATAACTTCCTTCTTTAGCTCTCCCAGAACTTCACTCCCTGTCCAAAGCAACTCACTTCTGCCTACCCCGTACTGCCCTTGTTTGCTCCGGGATAGTTAGCGGGAGCCCAGGTCTTGGGTGGCAAGGAAGTTGTTGGGGACAAGGGGAAAAGGTAGGGCAGGAAGCCCCACACCTGCTGGCACTAAGTCCCTTGAGCCTAAACAGTGTTTACCATTGGTTCTCTGGAGAGCTTTGGAACTCTCTATATACTGTCTGAAGAATTTGCTTTTTTTTTTTTTTGGTGAAGAAACCTTTAAAAATTGTTTTGACCTGTTCCTTCCTTGAATTATTTGGTACCTCAATGATCAACTTCTCACTAGAGAACTCATAAAATTCACCAGAGTGATAATCCAAGTGTCTAATCTGTCCTGGATTCTCTGACTATATAGAAGTTATCAGATGTAGAGTGTACTCACTGTCAATGAGTTCAGGCCTCGAGGCACTGAAGCCAAATCAAATCACAAGGTGAGACAGGAATTTTGAAAGACCAGGTCTGACTCTGGGGCAGCCAAAGGAATTGAGGACTATAGCTGGAAGAAGACCAGACTTTATATGAAGTTGTCCTTTTTCTTTAATGAGTGAGGCCTGGAAGCCTACATGGACCCTTTTCCTGGCTTTTGTTACAGTTAATATACTAATGGGTTGTGTGAGGGAGATATAACTTCCAGCAGCTCTTATGGTCCCCGTGGACTTTAACCCTGGGACCTCAGCGCGCTGGGCCTATATCCTTCCTACTCACTGGGGACTAGGGAGGTGAAGTGCTGCTCCTTTCAGTAGCCTGCTTGCTGCCTTTGGCTAATCTGGGCACTGGCGTAAGCATCAGGCTGGCTATGTCACCACATCGTGTGTGTGACCTACACTTCTCTCTGCTTCCTATTTTATTGCTCACAGCCTGACCAAAGAAAGATGGCTGCCTCCCTTCTTTCCTAGGATCTAACTTTTTTCTGTTTTTAAAGATTCCAGATGATGGCGACTCCTCTTTGCCCCAGTGGCTCCCAGAAGGGTAAGTGATTCCTTGCCAGGTTTTTGGGAATTTTGTACAGACTCTCACACTGCCTTTAGCTTTTCCCCTGGGAAATAGGAAAAACAGCTTCATAAGCTTGATCCTGGGGAAGGAAGATGTTCCACCATGGAGACTGGTTGGTTCTCTGGGGCAGAGGAGAGAACTCTGCAAACTGATTACTTAGAGGCAGAAGACAGAACTTTGCCAAGTGGTTCCCTGGTGCGGGGGAGGGAGCTTGAGGGCTCCCCCATTCTTGCCTCTGGAATTGCTGATCCATTGCATCATAGTGGTGATACTCTAGTCAGAAGAATGAGGAAACCAGAAAAATATCTGCATTAGAAGAGTTCCTTTCCGTTCCATTGTTGATAGTATGTGGCCGATAAGATTTCTCCCTGGGCTGTGTCCTTCTTCAGCTGTTGTGAGTCATCTCCTTATTCTTTCACTCTAAGCAAGACAGAAGCAGCATGTCTTATGAGCTCAGTGTGTTCTGTTTGTGATTCTTGTCTGGGAGTTTCAGGCCCATGTGATTGCAGCAGAGAGTCATTTTAAGCTGCTCAACTGCTGCTTGTAACTAACTGACTGTTCTTAGAGAAAAGGGTTTAAGCAGTTCTCTGCCTCCACTCCTCCCACATACACTGCCAATTGCTAGTCAAGATCTTTCTTCTCTCCTTGTCCCACAAAGGCCTTCTGACATTAGAATTCCCAGTGGCTGCCTCCTCTCCCTTATGACCAGAGAAGAAAAAAGATCAGATCATACAGTTATCTACTGGATTTTTTACCTGCTCCTTTTCCTTGTGATTTGTCTTTTAAATCAAGAGTTAATCATGTGCATGAACTACCTTTTCTTCTTTTGTCAAAAGCTCATCTCTGTTGCAAAAACTTCTTGGCTTAAGTGATGCAGATGATAGTTTTCAGAATTAACCACAAACTTGAGGCACCAGTTGCTTCTTTAATAGCCCTTCTTCAGGGCTTTAGCTTTTTTCCTCAATAATTGTAAAATACATGCATGCCAATGGAACATATCTGAGCTATTTTTAATTGGAGCCATCCAGTGGTTTTCTAAATGTCTCCCTGCTATCGTCTTTCCTTCCTCTGGCTTAGTGTTTGGAGGTGTCGCAAGTTTAGAACTTCCCTGGGTCGGGTAGTCTCATTGAAAACAAAGTTCGCTGCCTATACTCAGGAAGTTCCTTTATTAGAAAGCAACGTAGCAAGTTGCCTGTTCCAGCTCCTGGCCTTGACTCCATTTGTGGCTCCATTCTTTGCCTATACCATTAAAACCAAGTACATGAATTCTTTTCATTGAGGCTCAGAATGGTAGCTTCCAAAAGGTCAGAAAATGTTTTCATTCATCCCCCTCATTTTATACAGGTGACACCGAGACCCAAAAAGAGAAGAGAATTCTGGCAGAGGACATGTAGAGAGTTAGTGGAAGAGTTGGGGATAAAATCTGGGTTATCTCATGTGAGAATGGTGTTCCTTTTTGGGACATTCTCTGTATTTTTATGGCATATTATTATGGAAGAACAGGCAGAGAACAATAAAATTAATGAGTATAGATAGGGTATAAAAATTTTAGGAATCTCCAGTTGCTCCAGCTATAGTTTTTTCTTGGTCCCTATTGATGTGTCCATGGGGCTAGGCCAGGTACTCAGAGTCCTTTTGCTGTTTCTTTCCTGAATGGTCTTTCCTCTCCACCTTAAAATTGTCCTCTAGAAGTCCCCCATCCCACCTCCTCTGTCTCCACTTTATTATGCAGTCCCCTCTTTTCATGGAGAATCTTTTTCTTCAGGAGGCTTGGTTAGATAGTGGCTCTTTCAGTCAGGGTGGAGAAGATCTCCTTGTACATGTCGTTCCTTGGTAGTCTTGCTCACCTCGGCAGCGGCTCCTCTGTAGAGCTATGCTGTGGGCTCTGGCTAGCACAGGCCAGGAGAGACTTCGCTTTGGGGAGCAGTGTCTCCAACCCGAGTGTGGAGAAGAGCCCTCTTAACCATCGCTTCCCACCCTGCCTTATGGAGCAGAAGGTCCTTCAGATAAACAGAGGTGCCTTGAACTGTCACTGTGGGATAAAAAAGCTCTAGATCTTGGTTAAAACCACAGAAGGAGACAGGTGCGGGCACTCTGAGAGCAAATTCTATTACTCATCATCTCATGGCTTTCTTTCCCTCATCATCTGTCTTCCTCTCCCCTCTCAAAGGCATGTCTTTCTCTGGGGAGAAGGTGAGCAAGGAAAATTGACAGGACTGAGGGTTCTGACATATTTCCTTCCCTCCTCAGGCCAGCTGGAGGACTCTATGGCATCGACAGCATGCCAGATCTACGCAAAAAGAAGCCACTGCCACTTGTCAGTGATCTGGTGAGTGAGGGTCGTGGGCAGGCTTAGGCTGTGTCCCACGGGTATCCACGGTTGGGCCTTGGCAAACCATTAGAACTGTCAGTGGTCCATTTAGTGACAAGTATGGGCCTGAAGATCTATCATTTAAAGAATGACTGAGACTTAGCGATGGCTTCAGTGAGACTTTGTTTTACCTCACTCCCTGTTTAGAACCCAAGGTTCTTCAAAAGTTCAAGCTCCCACCTGGAACATTTGTGGTTGGACCCTCAAAGCTGGGCTCTGTGGTTGTCTTCTAGGTATCTAGTTCTTCTAGGTATCTAGTTCTAGGTATCTAGGTTGACTTCTAGGAAATCTAGTTCTAGGTTTCTCTACAGACTTTTGCGATGACTTAGAATGGAAACTGCCTCTAGCTCTGACCTAGGTCATTGAACTTAGTATGTGATGAGCATGGCTGGTACAGCCTCTTTCTGGAGGTCTGGTGACAGCCTCCTCCAAAGGTATGGGCTTTCTAGACTATCTCCGTGCCCCTAGTCCTTAAATCAGTCCGGCACTGAGAAGTAATGATAAAAATTTGTAGAATTTAATTGAAATGGGCTTAAGAGTTAAAGCTGATCTCAGGACCTCCAGGATGATCAAAAACATTTTGGGTTATACTTCCTGAAACAGGGTCAGCTCAAGAAATTTGCCATTACAGAGTGGGTAGTGGGAATAGAATGGAGCCCAGCCTCTCCCAGAGCTAGATGTTCAGTAAGAATTGAACCCTTTTTCTTGTTACTATCTCTGATCCTGTTTTCTCTTTTCCTCTCCCTATTCAGTTTTTTCCATCCACCTCTTTTCCCATTTCTTCTCCATTCTCTGCTGTCCTCCCGCCCCCACCAGTTTCTTCCTCCTTAGTTGGCTGAATGGAAATATCCTCTGCCATTTTCTCTTAATCATTTTTTCCCTTCCTATTTGCACTTCTTTTCCTACCAACTCTTCATCAAATTGTTTGGATGAAGATAAATTCTAATGTCATCTCTTCTTTATTACCTTCTTTCATTGTCTTCTGTCTCCCCTTCTTTCTCTTCCTCATTTATTTTCTCCCTATTTTTTCTCATCCTTACTCCCTCTAGCCCACCACCTCCTCTTTGCTTAACTGCTTGGACTTCAGTGTCTTATTCATTTCTTACTTCCCCTCCTTCATCTCTTAACCTTGCCTATATTCACTCTGGCATAACTCTTCTCAGAGTAGGAGCTTGAGGCATTGGACCCTGACCAACTGTCTGAATTGAAGACAGTTTTTAGTAGATAGAGGCAGAGGGGTTTGGGACATGTTCCCTATGTTGGATTATAGGGAAGAACCTCTTATTTGCCATTGAAGGTTTTTTTTTATGCCCTTGGGGGAGCTTTAACATCATGTTGTTCCTTTTTCTGCTGTCCTCTGCGCAGGCAATGGTGAGTGTCTCCAGAGTCCCTTTCTAACCTCTGTAAGAGTCCGTATCTCACCTGGGCCCTCCTAACTATTCCTCCTACTTAGACTGATGTTCTGATTCTGTCTGCCCAACGTCCACTGTATTAGGGAAACCATGTGCTTCTCCATAGGCTGCCTCTAAAGCTTGGGCTTGGCAGATATGTGGGGCCCCTCTATACAAGAGCCTGGCTAGCAGGGCAGCCCCAGCTCTCATACTTAACCCCTTGCCCTGCTTGATTTGACTGAGGGTACACTGCCCCTTTTACTTGGCCTGGTCCCCTGCTTATTTGAGTTGCTGGCCTTCACAGGCACCTGGGATTGTGCGGGCATGGGGTGGTGCCAGGGGATAGATGATAGCGTGGAATCATTCTCAGGGATGATTCTTCAATGTAACTCTGCCAGAGTTGTGTGTTTATTCTGTTCTTAATGACCTACTTCCTACTGTAATTCTAAACTTTTCATTTTTCTTTGCCTTTCTATAAACAAAGGTTAAGGTACTAAAAAAATGTGAAGAAAAGAGAAACTCTTTGGATGATAGGTACCCTGAGAGAAGTGCTGTTCTAATATTGTTAGAACGGTCCTCTGAGGACCTTGGGTTTGGGATCTTAACTGGGGATGCTGTTCTCTATTACCTGTGGGCAATCCCTGTGAATGACAGTAAAAATAGAAGGCAGTAAGTTACCGTCAGTTTGCTCTGGATCCTGAAACTCCCTTCCCAGGACTCTGCCAGTCCTCAGTGGTAGCAGGGCTGACGGCAGGTCTTCTCTTACAGTCATTGGTCCAGTCCCGGAAGGCAGGGATTACTTCTGCGATGGCTACACGCACCTCTCTCAAGGATGAAGAACTGGTAGGTGACCCATGGGCTTTCATGAGTTCACTGGCCTAAAGATCTGGCCATTTGCTGGTGATCATCTCTGTAGCCATACTAATCAGGAATTCTAGAGTGTTGGGCATACATCAGTAATGGAACAGATAGATAGCATCAAGTCTCAGTCTTCCACACTGGGAAAGGCAAGGGACCTCATCAGGGGTTAGCCCAAGTCTCATGTGGGCATATATTACCACTGAACTTGGGGTATTATAGTGGACCTAGTACCCTCTGCTTTCCAAGAAAGCTGGAATGCTGAGGCAAGGTTCAGACCCAGTGTTCAGTCAGACCTGTCTTACATGACCAGTAACACACGATGTTTGGGGGCTTCTTTCTGCCAGGCTAGGCTATGGGCTGGGCCAGTCTAGAGCATTCCTCCACTGCCAGAGGAAAAACCAGGGTCTTAATTGCTCCACAGGGTCTCAGTTCTGGTATTCCCAGCAGAGGCTGAAAGTCACTGGTGGGTGATGGGGAATGTGTCTTTCAGAAATCCCATGTGTATAAGAAAACCCTGCAAGCCTTAATCTACCCCATCTCATGCACCACACCGCACAACTTTGAGGTCTGGACTGCCACTACCCCGACCTACTGCTATGAGTGTGAAGGCCTGCTCTGGGGCATTGCCCGGCAGGGCATGCGCTGCAGTGAGTGTGGCGTCAAGTGTCATGAGAAGTGCCAGGACCTGCTCAACGCCGACTGCCTGCAGCGTGAGTACCCCTGCGGGATGAGGGGTGGGGAGCACAGGCAGCCAGACCCCTCCGAAGCTGTCCGTCAGCCAAGAGCTAGGATAGCTGGACATCATTCCTCTAGTCTACCTGATTCTGAAGCTCTTTCCTTTTCAGAGAATGTAGAGTCCTGAGTCAAGGGGCATTGGCTTTCCACATAACAGGTTTTACAGCACTCTCTTGAGCACCTTTAGGAAAAATTCTTTGAGTTTATTGTGGCCCTTAAGGATTCAGATGGTCTCAGAGATTGCGTTTGAGTAGTGCACATACCACAGTGGCTGCAAAATCCAAATTGCTTGAGCATGTTTAATTGAGGACCAGAACTAATGAGGAAAGAGAGTTCTGTGAGGACCCAAACCTCCGAGAGGAATTTCCGGAGGTCTGGACCCTAGGATCCAGGGAAGACAGCATTTATTCCTTGTTTATAGACACAGCTTTTATACAACAGTGCCAGGAACAGAAGTTTCCAATGGATCAGGCAGAGGTCCTGGAGCAGAATGTGCCAGACTCCCAAGGCCCTGACTAAGATATGTGATCTGTGCTGCCGTCATGGAGTGGGGGAGGGGAGAGGGAGAGAAGCAGGAAAAACAAATTTCTGTCTTTTTTTTTTTTTTTTTTTTTGAGGTGGTAGCACTCTAAGTTCTTAACTCCTTGCTCTGCTCCTGCTGGACCCAGGGGTGGGGGTATGAAAAGTGTTTTCTCACCCTTCCAGGTCTCCCAGGTGTCACTCAGAGCCAAGCCAGAGAAATGAAAGCTTTAAGTATAGTGGTAGGAGAAAGGAAGGTCACCTTTAGACTCACAAACATTCCATTATCTCAAGGAAAGAAATACGACATAAAAGGGGCCTAGGCAGAGGCCTGGAGGAACTGTTCACTTAAGATGTCCCTCTTTGAAGAGCTCTCTATCGGTGCCAGTAGCATGACTACAGTAGACATTAAGAGACAAGTAGAACAAGTCAGCGGAAGAGATGGGGCTCTGCAAAGATGGTCGTAAGATGAATGCTGGTGATGACTTTGCCCGCACCCATCATGAGGGGGTGACAAGCACAGGTGCCATCAGGTCCTTGCTTTAATTGCTAGCAGCCAGGCTGGCTGCTTGCCGGAAACCTTCTGAAATGTTGCTGTGTAGCAAGGTTGTTGATCTTCCCCTCAAGGGCCTTTTAGAAGTTCCACTCCAAGGAAGTAGCGGTGCATGGGATATGCTAAATGGATGCAGCCCAGGTCAATTTTCATGTATCAGCAAATATCCTCTGCCTGAGCCTTCTGTGCAGCTCAGAGTGGAATGAAATGCCCTTTTATGGGCCTCCCTGGAAAGAAAAAGTGCTTGCCATCCTCCCACAGTTAGGACACACACATTAGCCTTTATTTTTGCTACAGGTTTTATACTAAAGGCCTAAGCCTTTGGAGATTAGAGAGAGATTAGAGATAAGTCAGTCTGCGTGGCCAAAATAGCTGAAGGATGGTCTCTTTCTAAGAAGCCTGGGTGATGAAATACAGTGGAGTAGCCTGTTTTCTGTCATAATTTTTAGGGCAGTAGGCAAAGCCTGCTAGTTTTTGAGATGAGCTGGTTTGCCATACCTGCCATGATAATAATGATGGTAGTAATAATAATAGTGACCATTTATTGAGTGTCTGCTAGGTGCAAAACATTGAACTAGGTGCTTTATACATGTTGATATAATGCTTCATTATCACTCTGAGAGATAAGTGCTATTTTCTCCTCTTAAAAGAAATCAGTTTACCCAGTTAGCAGTAGTGGAGACAGGATTTGAACCTAACTCTGTCTGTTACCTAGCTCTATCTGGCCATACTTTTCTTACCATATCACACTATTTTCTGTGATTAAAGGCACTGGAGCCATGGGGTAGAACCTGACTCTGTGCTGTGACGGTTCTGGGGTCTATATCATGGCTTGGAAGTTGGATGAAGTGGGTGGAGTTGTCGTGCCCATCCACCACCCCTCCATGATAATTGAGATAGCCATTGGTGATATTTGGGCCTTGAAAGGTGTCTCTCTCAACTACCATCTGGATGGAAGAAAGACAAAGCCAACTGCAGACTGAGCTACATTTTTTTCTTTCTTTTTCGATGAAAAATTCAACCTATACCTAAATAGAATAAGATCACAAACCCCCATAACATTCATCAAGTTTTTACCACCCTTTGAAAGGCATTTTAAACTTCAGCAAACCCCAAAAGTGATTAATTTTTCCCAGAAATATCCTGGTCTTCCTAAACTTCTCCTATTCCTCAGTGACTGCTCACAGACTCCGTTCCTCAACCTGACCCTTAGTCTTGCTGATGGCCTGTTGGTTATCTTACTTTCTCTCTCTGGCCATCCTTCAGGGGCTGCAGAAAAGAGCTCTAAACACGGAGCTGAGGACCGGACCCAGAACATTATCATGGCCATGAAGGACCGCATGAAGATCCGAGAGCGGAATAAGCCAGAGATCTTTGAAGTTATCCGGGATGTCTTCGCTGTGGGCAAAGTTGCCCATGTGCAACAGATGAAAACAGTGAAGCAGAATGTGCTGGATGGCACCTCCAAATGGTCGGCCAAGATTACCATCACTGGTGAGCAGGCCAAAGTGTAAGGAGACAGGAAGCCCTAGGCTATGGGGAGGAGCCTGTGGAAGAAGCCCTCTGAGTGTGAGGGAGAAAGGGGCTGGGGACAAAGAAAACAGAACTGAGGGAGACAGGGAGGGCCTCATTATTCATCACTCTCCCTCTCCTCAGCCATGGTGCCAGGGGGGCTGGGAAAGGTAAGACTGGTAGCTGCAAACAATGTGAGTGATAATGGAAGTATTTGGTAACAATCCAATATTATAGACTTGGTTAACAATCTGATAATATAAGAGCTGGGGATGGGGGACAGGATAATGGTAGGAGATCAGGGAATAGTTAACCTGTGGTTACTAGCTGGGAGGGTGTGGCTAAAGCATGCATATGTCAGGAGGTAAGGGCCAGTTTAGAGGTAAGTGGTCAGTTAGGGCTTTGATGGGGAGCTGGAAGTCTCGGGCTAGTCTTTGAAGAAAAGACTGGTGGCTAAGGTCTAAGGATAGTTTTGGAGGAGTGAGATTAGGGTTCCTGTGCAAGAAGCAGAGAGAGGCTTTTCTAAGACGGAGAACACATGAGTCGTGTTGTGGAGGGTTTCTCACTTCTGGAGCGCACTCCGAAGTCTCCTTCTCTGTGCATTTGGGTTGCAGTGGTGTGTGCCCAGGGCCTACAGGCCAAGGATAAGACTGGATCCAGTGACCCCTATGTGACCGTGCAAGTGGGCAAGACCAAGAAGCGTACCAAGACCATTTTTGGGAACCTGAATCCTGTTTGGGAGGAGAAGTTCCATTTGTAAGTCAGAGGTCTTTGTCTTACCTGGAACTAATGTGTGTTTGGGGAGCAGCATTAAATCCTGCTATTCTGGCCTTGTGCCCTAAAAGGTATGGGACAGAGGAAGTAGAGAAGACCCATTTCTCACGTGCTTTGATTGCGCAGTGGCCATTTTATTTTTTGTTGTGTCAAGGTTACTTTACCCAAGCTCTGTCTTAACTAGGGCTATTCAAGGGGTCTCTGGACACTTCCACTGCTTTTTCTAGTACTAGAAAGATTTTTCTGCTGCTCAGTGACAAAACCAGAGACTGACCACCCTGTTGTGTACCTCTTGGCACTGCCATCCTGCCTACGAAGTATTAGGCTCTTCTGGGGAGTGGGGAAGGAATGTCCTTGTCCTATAGCTGGGTAATTCTGGCTTGAAAGAAGAAATCTGTGGGCTGGAGAAGTTTCCATTTCACCTAAAAGAATTATTCTTTTCTTTCTGCCTCAGCTTCTATCCCAACCCCCTAACTCTTTTTCAATTATCTCACTTTAAGGAATGGTTGTTGAAAGCTCTAGCCTAGGACTTGAACTAATGTCTGGAGAATCCACATGCTTTGTCACACTCCTAAGGCCCAGAATTTTGAGTCTCAGTGAGGTAGGCAGGCTGGCCATGTAGATCCTTCTGTTGGCTCCTGGGAGAACCCATGGGAAAAGGGATTAGGGCCTGGTAAAATCCCCCTCCAGTCCAGAGACAACAGTTACTGGGGGAGCACTTGTTTCTTTGAGAATCTGAATGGTTCTTACTTGAATCCTTATGATTTATTCTAAATGAATTTACTTTGTAGTCAATTTTCCCCACACTTATCCATTTAGTAAACTATTCATTAAGCCCCTATTTTGTACAAGACACTGTACATGATGTTTTCTATCTAAAAATTAGTGACGCAGTCATTCTCTGGCTTCAGCAAGTTCACTGTTGATTTGTTTATTACTTATCAGTACCCTGGTAGTTATACTATTATATTTTAATGAATGTACAAAGATTTCATGAGAACCCAGAGAAATCAGCAGCAAATTCTGCCAAGTACAACTTTTGGGTGAGGCAACAGGACCCCAAAAGCACCTGTTGGGGAAAGAGAGGTAGAGGGGGTAACCTGGGCAAACTCCCTTCTCTAAAGCTAACACCACAAACGAAATAGCAATTCAAGTGGGTATCAAAGAATGGTAGAAGTTCGTCAAACACGTATTAGATAGATGGAGGAGGTAGATGAAAACCTAAGCGGAGATGCAAGATGAACATACCATGAACATTAACACCTTTAGCAACTCTGAAGAGGGAACTAACAGTTGCTTCCTAGGGCTCGGCAGCATCTGTCCAGCTGTTTTCCTCTTGGTGCTATTGATACAGCTAATTACTCTTCCCCCTTTTTCTTTCTTTCTTCTTCTTCTTTTTTTTGTTTCAAGGCAACAAAAACTGGATAAAGGTATATAGAGCCACCAGACTGAGGAATGAAGAACCATTTTCTGGGACAGCTTGACTCACTTGCAACTTCAGTACCACCGTTCTCTTATTGCTGTTCCTCCCCTGCAGGGCCTCCAGTGCAGTTGGTGGAGCTGTGGGAGGGAACTGGATTGGGGGCTACTGGGTCTGTCCCTAACAGAGCCTGCCTAATTCTCTCACAGTGAGTGCCACAACTCTTCTGACCGCATTAAGGTACGTGTGTGGGATGAGGATGATGACATCAAGTCGAGAGTAAAGCAGCGGCTAAAGCGTGAGTCTGATGATTTCCTTGGCCAAACCATCATTGAGGTTCGGACACTGAGTGGCGAGATGGACGTCTGGTACAACTTGGGTGAGGAAACAGGACCAGAGAAAGTTGGTGGGAAGGGAGAGCATAAATAAGGAACTCGGGAAGAATTCTGTCTACCAAAGCCACCATTCAGTCATTAAAGCATTTTTCTATACAGGGCCTGCCTTGCGTGTAGAGAATCGACCATGGGTAGAGATGGGGGACAGAGGAGTGGGGGTGTCTGGAACTCACTTTGGCTGGACATTTTCCAGATTTCAGAAGGCCCTTTAATCTTCCTGCTCATCCCTAATGCCTTTAGCTCCCTATTCTGCTAATGGAATAGGAGAATTTCTACTGGGGCTATTTGGGGTGTTTGTGCCTATGTGTTCACTGGAGTAAGTCTACCCTGTTAGGTGAACCCTTGGGTCAGTGCCTCTTTTGTTGTGGGTTAAGCCAGGATGGGGACTGTCCACGTTGTCTGTAGTTGCATTGGTGTCAATTGCTAGTCTTCTTTCCCTCCTAGAGAAGAGGACGGACAAATCAGCTGTCTCAGGGGCTATCCGACTGCAAATCAGTGTGGAAATCAAGGGGGAGGAGAAGGTAGCCCCGTATCATGTGCAGTATACATGTCTCCATGAGGTGAGCCAGCCCTTGGTAGATGGGTGGGTGGCTGGAAAGCAGTGCTGGGAAGGGTTTTTGCTAATGAATACGATTGCTAGATGGTTGAAGGTCTGGGGCCTGTTTTTGATTTTGTCCTTGGCTCACTGTGCTACTGGACAGCCCAAGTAACAGTCCCGGCCTCAGTTCTCTTTCACTAATGTGGGAATAGCCTACTGGGGCCATAGGAGGAACTGAGTGATGACTTGAAGTACAGACTTTCTGTGGAATCTGAACTTTACCAGCAGATTTTGTTTTTAATATGTATTTAACTCTTTTCTTTGCTCTGTCTCCTGTAGAACCTTTTCCATCACCTCACGGACATTCAGGGCAGTGGAGGAGTCCAGATCCCTGAGGCTCGAGGAGACGATGCCTGGAAGGTGTACTTTGATGAGACTGCCCAAGAGATTGTGGATGAATTTGCCATGCGCTATGGCATCGAATCCATATATCAGGCCATGACGTGAGGCTTGCTTGGGGCTTTGGGAAGTGGCTACTCACCCTTGGGGTGGCTAATGAAGGCACACTGACAGGGTAGACAGGTCCTTAGTGGGGTACCATGCAGTGATCCATTGCTTCCCTCTCTGAGCTAAGTGAGGTGGGTGTATGCCCTAAGGCAGAGAGGGTGTATGTATAAAGGGAGTGTGTTTATCAGTAACTTGGGAAGAAGATATTTGTCTGTCTGCCTCAGGGTTCAGAGACCGGGAGGGAAAAGGGCACCGGAGACTATGTAAGGACAAACTGCCTAAGCGTCACAGGCCTATGGAGATAGAGCATGTGTGCTCATGTACATGTGTGTAACAGGCAAGCTTTCGTAGATTGGCCTGGATGTCGGAGAGGGCATGTAACCGTAAAGCAGCTGAGTGTGGAGTTGACCGAGACTCCTGTAACAGAAATTCCCGTCTACTATGAGAAGAGGTAGTTTGTCTATTGGTGAGGCTGCATAGGAAGCGGCCCTAGGTAAGCAGAGGGTAGTTATTGCCCTGGCTGTGCTCATTTATTCTGCAAACTTTTATTGAGTTCCTTCTGTGTGTCACATTGTGCCAGGTGCTGAGAACACAGATGAGTAAGATGGGGCCTCTGTGCTTGGGGAGCTCTATTAGAGGAGACAAATCAGTAAACAAACAATTACAATATAACGCAGCCAGGGCTGTGGTAGAAATAATCACAGGGTGTTATGAGAGCATCTGAATTTTACGGGCGGCCTGTGAGGGAAGCCATTAAAGAGTTGACACTGGAACTGAATCTTTAAATACAGAAAAGGACGGAGGGCATTCTTGGTAGGGCATTTGCTGGGAAGCTAAGATACAACAGAGTGTAGAATACTCAATAAATTGCAAGAAGTTCATTATAGATGGAGAGAAGAAATACAGTGAGAAATGAGGTTTAAGAATGGCCCCTCTGACACTCTTACTCTGTTCGCTGCCCCTAGATGCTCCTATCCCAACCTGTGGCCTCAACCTCTGCTTCCGGGCTGAGGGCTCCCAGATCACTTTCCCCAGATCAGGCCTCTTCCTGAATTTTAGATCCATTTTCGGCTGCTTCCTGGGTATCCCCACAGGCGTAGTAAACTCAGCACGGCTAAATTCCAAATCAATGTTATCTCTGCCAAATAAGCTTATTTTTCTATATTTCCTATTTTAGTGAATGAATGATTCTCTATGCAGTTGTCCAAAAAAATTTAGGAGTCAGCCTAAACTTTTCTTACTTATTACTGTTAACTGCCAACATCCAGTCTCTAAAGCCTCTATATGCTATCTCCTAAAAATGTTTTTAATCTATCACTACTGCTATAGCTCAACAATAATGATGATGATAATAACTTTTATGTAGCACATATGAATGTTAACTCTTTTAATACTCATATTAACACTATGAGGTTGGTATCAATATTTTCCCCATTTTACAGATAAGAAAACTGATGCATAGAGACCTTTAAATCATTTATCCAAGGTCATTGAGTAAAGGGGTGGAGGTGCGATTCAAACCCAGAGTCTGACTCTAGAGGCTGTGCTCTTAACCATTTTTCTGTTCTATGTAGTATTTTCTTGCTTCTTTTCTAAATTATTGCAGTAACTCTTCAACCGATCTTTCTGTCACAGTCTTATCTTTGTCCAAGTATCTATTCCTGACCTACTTCTCTCTCATTTCTTGGTGTTCCTCTGTCAAACACCTGAACAGTAGCCAAACTGATGTTTCCCACGTAAATCACTCTGTCGTGAATATATTTGTCTTTGCATTGCAGTTTCCCTTTGCTATACATTTCTCCATTTGATTAATTCTCAATAATCCTTTAAGATTTGTTTCAACCGTATCTTCTTCAGGAAACCTTTTTTTTCTAATCCCTTCCAGTCCCCAACGATTCTGCTTTAGGTTATTTTCCTGTATGTTTCCACGGTGCTTTTGCATAGTTCACCGTGGATTATTGACTTATTTTCTAACACTTGCTTTTTCTGCCGGGCAATTGCATCTTTGGAGTCCAGCACTTAGCACAGGGCCTGGCACATAGTAGGTGTTCATTGAATGTCTATTTGAAAAAATAAACTATGAAGATCCTTGTATATTAACGTGATTGGAGGCTCCATATGTATATGTAAGATCTTTTAATTACTTGGCTTCTGCTGCAAGTCCTGAAGAGTCTTTGAGGCTGAGGGTGCTGTTTTTCAGGCACTTTGCATGTTTGTCATCCAAGTACATGTGTCCTGGCGTGCCAGCAGTGATGAGCACCTTACTGGCCAACATCAATGCTTACTATGCCCACACAACCGCCTCCACCAATGTCTCTGCATCCGATCGCTTTGCAGCCTCCAACTTTGGGGTGAGTGTGATGTGAAATATATCTACTGATTTATTATCAATTAACAAAGTTTGATTTTTTTTATGGTCAGTACTCTAGGGTTAGTTGATAGGCCTAAAATTCAGATAGGTGCCACCTAGGTAGGTGAGATTTTTCCTTATGAGTATGTAGACTACTCTCATTTCATTATGGATATGTAGACTTACTAATAGACTCTCCTGAGACATGGAAAAATGAGAGAAAAATAGCATCACTGTGGTTTGGGGGCTCTACCTGCGCTCAAGTGGAACCTCTCTAGGCCAAGAACATGGCTGAGTCACCATGTTTCTTGGTCCTGCAGATCCATAAGTGCACTGTTCTGCGTGTCACTCAGTTTCTCTCTGATGGATTTGTACCACTTACGTTCATAGAAGACTGTTGTCTGAGCGAGGGTACCAGTGTACATTCGAGCCTATCCCTTTTCCAGTGTCTGGACTGTTTTACCTATTCAGGGTTACCCTTTCCTGTGTTAAGGTATTTGGGAAGTTGAAATCTTTACTCAGAATGTCACCTAACATAACTTTAGTATAAACTGGATAAAATATCTTTGACCCACCACAAAGATTACCTCTTTAGGCACAAAATTACTGATAACCCCGCATCTACTAGGTCTCTGAGCCCTGTTTATGGTACTAACAACTTTTTCTTGTTGATAGACTCTTTCCGTAGAT
This sequence comes from Tonatia bakeri, assembly GCA_004024845.1. Classification (NCBI taxonomy): domain Eukaryota; kingdom Metazoa; phylum Chordata; class Mammalia; order Chiroptera; family Phyllostomidae; genus Tonatia; species Tonatia bakeri. Next base: position 102,002 of record PVIA01004714.1, read on the forward strand.
GAATATCATTAATTAAGTCCATCAAATACGTTTCATCTGTCACATACCATTACATATTGACTTAATATCTAAAGATATACAATATAATCCTTATATGAATTCTAGAAGTGCTGTGCCTATAGGCATGTGATTCCACATTTAATTATACCTTTTCTTTAAAAAGCAACTACTAAAAGAGTATATGTCATTTATTTAACATTTAAAAAGTATACTAAGGGAAATGGTGTGGATATGGTTTAAAGAGAAATGCACACAAGATTGCTTGATCACCTTCCAAATGCATCACTCATCCTCCCTCCCATCATTACTGCTGGGCTGCGACTGTTTAACTGGTCTGAGTGTCCCAAGATAAGTCCGGAGACCAAACACGCAGGAACAAGTTGGAGAATGTTTGGAATTTCCCTTTATCTGACTAAGATGAGTTAGCTTCGAAGGGATGGAGATGCACTCACTGGGCATCTCTTGTTTACTCTTGTACAGAAAGAGCTGCTTTGCCTCCCAGGGACTTCCTTTCTCCTTGCCAGTGTGAGAAGATCCCTCAGTTTGAGACAGGGCTGCCAAGAGATGGAACAGGGGTGGGCTAGGATGTATCCCTAACCCTGTGTCTCTTCCTCACCCAGAGACAATTCTGTTTTTGTTATAGTCTTGGGGGCTCAGAAATGTTACCTCTCTCTTCCCTGTTATTTGTTCCCCACTCTCAGAAAGAGAGATTTGTGAAACTACTGGACCAGCTGCACAACTCACTAAGGATTGACCTCTCTACATACAGGGTGAGTGAAGACATGGGGTGGGGTAGGGTAAAAGTTAATATCAGCTCAGTGTAGAGAGACTGAAAGCCAGCCTTGGCTGTAAAGACAGAAGGCAAGGAAAATTAGTCTGTATCATCACACCCATGTGCATGGCCAATGCCACGGACCTGTGGTTCTGCACACTCCAAGGACCATGCAGGGTGTAAATAAGCAGGAGGTTGCTTTTTGTAGACAGTTTGCTTTCCAACCCCATTCACATCACTCTACCAAATTCCCTGATGACATTCTCACTGGGAAATCTCCTAAGGATAATCTCTTCCAGCAATGCCCCTGTAAAAATTAGATAATTGCATTTTCTTCTTGCATTTTTCCATATTCTTCTTATTTTCTGGGGGAGGTGTGAGAATCCAGCTAAGTGGGAGACAGTGTAGCTTGGCTTGGGCAAGTAATTTGTAGTAGAGGTCGTGTCCATTCCTAGGATGGAGGGAGAAAATAGATATAGTAGGAGGGTGGGTACCTGGGATGGGGCAGGACAGGGAAATGGAAAGTTTTTCAATTCTTCCTAAGTTACATCTTCTTAGAATGGCTTCATTACTTGCTTTACATTGTTGTGAATTTCCAGAACAGGCAATATACCCACATTAAAAAGTAAGTATAAAAATAATCTCAAAGTAAAAAAGAAATAAGGTTTTAATTATCTGCACTTCCAGTGCCCTCCATTTGCATGAATAATGGAGAATTGACTGTATATCTTATATTTGGCATATAAGTAGCTGTGTGAAGGTTTAAAAAGGGAACCCTTAAAATGGAGAGTGGCTCAACCCTTCAGCTGTCCTTGGAAGCTTCTTCCTAAAACTTATGCCAAAGGGAATGAAGTGAGGCATGGCGGGGAGGTCCTAGGGAACTTGCTCCAAAAGCAGTTTTGCTCAGAGCTCTGCCATCTGCTGGCTCCAGAACAGCTCTAGCTGGGGTCTGCTGTACAGGAAGTCCAGGTCTTGGATCTCCGTCTGGTCTGTAGTGTGGCTACACTTATATACCAGGATATACAGTTAGATTGTAACTTTTAAAGAACTCACTGTTGGGGTATAAGGATCTTCACCCAAGAAAAGCGTGTGTGTGTGTGTGTGTGTGTGTGTGTGTAAATGTGCGGGGGTGTCTGTGTGTTCATTTGTGAAAATGCACACATATGGCATGGGAAGTAGCATTGGGGGGTAGGAAGTGTTGCTTTCTGGGCTGGGGATTATTAACCTCTGCTTTTAGCAAGGGCCTGTCTGCATCAGTGAGAAAGAGAGGGACACTGACAGTATTACTGCTTTCTTTGTCCATCTCAACTGGGAGAAATTCCAGTGGGTAGCAGTTAGGGAAGATTTTGATTTCATTGCTTCTGGAAGGGAAGGCTTTCTTATTTCTCTGTTCCTTTCTTACCTTTGCTTGATTTACAACAGAATAATTTCCCTGCTGGGAGCCCTGAGCGGCTTCAGGACTTGAAGTCCACAGTGGATTTGCTGACCAGCATTACTTTCTTCAGAATGAAGGTAAGAGATGAACTGGTCTGGGGGCCTGGCCACAGGCAACATGGAGAGTAAGAATTGCTTGGCAGACTCTGGGGCTGTAGGAATCATCTCAAAGCTCACATTTTCATATACCTGTTCCCTGGATTACTTTGGAGAAGACCATGGATCACCAAGGATGGGCTTGGCAATTCTCCACAACAGCTGTCTTGGAAATTTCAATCCAGGGCAAGGCCCAGGAACCCATAGAGGGATGAAAGGAATCTGGAGTAGTTTGGAGGTAGTTCTAGCAGGAGATCCCTCCCTGGTGAGAAAGACTCCAGACCCATATTTCTTTTATTAATTGGCAGGTGCAAGAACTGCAGAGCCCTCCGAGAGCCAGCCAGGTGGTGAAGGATTGTGTGAAGGCCTGTTTGAACTCCACATATGAGTATATCTTCAACAACTGCCATGACTTGTACAGCCACCAGTACCAGCTGGTAAGAGGTTGGGGATGGCGTGGGGCCAGCTGTCAGTGGCTCTCAGGGCCTCAGTTTTCGTTTGCTGAGGTCATGGTGGAAGGGAGCTCGGTACAAAGCCCTTAGTGTTCTTGAGGGTGAGTGAGTTTTGTAGGGTTTGGACCATCTAGACCATGTGAGACATTTGTGGATGGAGAGGGACCACTGGACCAGATGGGACTTAACTGAGTTGAACGAAAGTGGCAACAGTAAATTTTAGTTTGGTGCTAAAGAAAGCGACCAAAATTTGGGCAGTTTCAGGGGGTGAGTAGGTAGATTCATGATCCATCCCAGAATCTTTTTTTCTCCCCTGATTAATTTCATTCTGACTCACGGATTGCTCTACATTCCCGTCTGCCTTCCTTCGAGATCTGCAGCTGTCTCTCTGAGCCTCTGGCTAATGGAAGTTCAGTTTTTCCCTTTGGCAACTTCTCTCTGTACTGCGTGGTCTTCTGGGATATATTGACTGATCAGCTGAATATCACAGCTGACCCTGTCCTTTTGTAAGGCTGAGATACTTCACCTGTTTATGCTGGCATTCTAACTTAGTACCTGGTGACTTTGTATGTTTCTTGATTTGTTTAATAGTGTCATTTCAAAGCCTCCTTCTGTGTCTATTTACTCACAGTTCCTGTCTCAGCAGTGTCTTGCAGACCACACATTTGCAGAATAGATTCCTTTCAGTCCCACAAGTGTGTACCGAATGTCTGTTCTTGACCAGGTCTGAGGAAAGCGTAGTGCTTCTTCAGTCAGTTTACAGTCTTCTGAGCATATGTAGAACTCCAGTCAAAGTCTGTTTACAAGGGCGATGAAAGTGAGCCAAGACTGAAGGGATTCCAAGGAGGAAGAATTCACTCTTGATCAGATATTGGGAAAGCCACATAAAACAAGCAGCATTTGAGAGAGACCTTGAAAGGCAGTATGCTTTGGACAGCCAATGATGAGAGGACAACCTAAATCTTAGACGTTTACCCGTTAGTGAATATACCCAATTTGTAATGCTTCAGGAGCACCTTAGTAAAGACGGAAATCTTGTTCACGCTGCTTCCTCACATTCCCAAATGTAGTTTTTGTGCCAGCCCTGTCTTTAAGGATTTCTCCTTTTAAGGTTTGTGAAAGTTTCTGTAGTTCATGGGAGGTTTTCCTGGGACCCTTGTTTCGCTTGCCACACTCTGGGCTCCTCTGTTATCTATCTACGGATTTTCTCTGGTCGGAGGAAGACACTGTTCTCAACTTTGATCTTTTATCCATGCAGGGTTTTCTCTGAATATTTGGTCTCTATTCCCTACCAGGAGATGAACTTGGACTTTGAAAGGGGGCCTATACACTATTCAGGGACTTTCTTTAGCCTTAGAGTTTTGCTTACTGTATTTTTACTTTCACTCTCATTTTCTCACTACTCATTATTTACACTGAAGTCAATCCTTGGCATCTTTTTTATTGCCCTCTGCTAACCTCCAGTCACTGGTTCATTCATCCATTGGCTCCTTTAACAGACCGAGCACTAGGAATGTAAAGTTGATTAAGACATGCGGTGGAGGGAATGAGGGACATCTATAATAGTGTCAACAATAAAAAAAGATACATCTCTGCCTTTGGAGCGCTCACTGTCTTTTGTTATTCTGTTGTTACTATCTTTTATTGTAATTGTAGTTGTCTGTGACATGTATACCAGTGGCTCACAGAGAGGCCTCTCTGGGGTCCCAGAAGAGAGGCATCTAACCAGACCAGGGGTACCAGGGAAAACTTCTCAGGAAAGGTAAAGGCCAACCTGAATTTTGAGGAATGAGTAGGAATTAGTTAAAGAAAGGGACCAGAGAGGAGGGGAATAGCATATAGAGGAAATACAATGTTTGGAGGCCCTGAGTTGTGCCTGAGTATGTCAGTTTGGAGAAGAACAAGCAATTTAATTAGTGTAGTTACTTTGGAGTTCAGTTATCTAGGACCAAGTCTTGGTTCTGCTATTTTTATAGCTACATGACCTTGGGCAAGTTACGTTATACAACCTTATTGCCTTCAGTCTCCTCATCGGTAAAGTGAAGAGGGTGATGATTTCTACCCATGGAGTTGTTATGAGGATTACATGAGATAATGCATGTGAAGTTCTTAGCGGAGTGCCTGGCACATAATAAGTACTAAATAAGTGATGGTAATGATGTGGTAATGGCTGCAACATGAGAAATGGTAAATATGAAGTTTAGAGGGAGGTCACAGTTCAAAGGACCTTTGTGTGAAGGTATGGATTGGAACTTTGTTGAAGGCCATTAAAGGGCAGAGAAGTAGTAATGAGATTTTCCTTGCAGAAAGATCACTGACAACTGTGCAGAAGAGGGATCTTTGAAGGTTAAAGACCAGTTAGAACATCCTTGAACGATAAGAGCCTAAGCCAGGGTAGTGGCAGAAAATGTTAAAGGAAGTGTTGATTTCAGTGATATTAAGGAGGCATATTCCACATTTAGTGGGTTCCATCCTGGTTTCTAGTTACTTCTTGGTCATGCAGGCTGATGAAGCACTGCAGAGACTTTGTGATGGCATATGGTGCCCCACATAAGAACTCTACCGGCGCTGTCTTTCTGGGTGGTTCCAACGTTGCTTTTGTCCCAGTGGGAGACATTCCATCCTCTCTGTGGTGACCCCTCCTCGTCCTGTTTGGGGTCTGAATGCAGAGTTGCTTCTCCTTTCCTTAATGCACCGTTGCACTCCTTGACCTCTTCCCAACCAAGTCTTTTTCTGCCTTCAGCTCTACAGAAATGTGATACACAACACCGATGTGTAAGTTTGAGGCACACAGTGTGATCGTTCGATACACATATGTATTATGGAATTTTACCACAGTAGGCTTTGTTAACACAGCCTTCATATAATTACCATTTTTGTTGTTGTTTATGGTGAGCATATTACACCTGTGCTCTCATAGTGCCTTTCAGTATACAGTACAGTGTTAACTCCGGTCGCCTTTCTGTGCCTCCGATCCCAGAAGTTACTCATCTCACAACTGAAAGTTCGTGCTCTTTGACCAACACCTCCCCGTTTCCCTCCCTCTTCACTCCCAGGGATTGCCGCTCTGCTCGCTGTTTCTCTGAGTGCGATGTTTTCAGGTTCCACGTGTATGTGAGATTATACATTCTCACCAGTCTACCTTCCCACCAACAGCATTTGTCTCTCTCTGCCTGACTTGTTTCACTTAGCGTAATGCCTGCAAGGCCCATAGATGTTTTTATGAAGGACAGCATTTCCTTTTTATGACTGAATAATCATTCACTGTGTTTATACCCCATATTTTCTTTATCCAGTGATCCATTGGTCAACGCTTAGGTTGTTTCCATGTCTTGGCTCTTATGAATAATGCTACAATCAATAAACGTGGGGGGTACAGATATGTCTTTAAAATAGTGATTTTATTTCTTTTGAATATATACCTAGAAATGGAATTGCTGGATCATATGGTAGTTCTGTTTTTCCTTTTTTGAGTCACCTTCACGCTGCTTTTCATAGTGGCTGTACCAATTCACATTCTCACCAACAGCGCATTGGGGTTTCATCTCATCACATCCAGCATTTACCTCTTATCTTTCGGATCATTTCAATTCCAGCTGGTACCAGGTAGCATCTCGTGGCTTGGACTTGCATTTCCCTGATGATTAGTGATATTGAATACTTCTTTACGTGCTTGTTGAGCATTTGTATGTCTTCTTTGAAGAAATGTCTGTTCAAGTCCTCAGCTTATTTTTTTTAATCAGTTTTTTGTTTGTTTGTTTTTGCTATTGAGTTATATGAGTTTCTTATATATTTTGGATATCCCTGACCAGATATATGGTTTGCAAACTTGAATTTTACCCCACTCCATGGGTTTTTCTCCCACTCCATTGGTTGCCTTGTCATTTTGTTGATTGTTCCTTTTGCTGTATAGAAACATTTAGTTTAATGTAGTCCCACTTGTTGATTTTTACTCTTGTTGTTTGTGTTTCTGGAGTCATATCAAAAACATCATTGCTGATACTGATGTCAAAGAATCTTTTTCTAGGAGTTGTATGGTTTCAGGTCTTATATTCAAGTCCTTGATCCAGTTGAATTAAATTGTGGGTGGTGTAAGATAGGGATCCAATTTCATTCTTTTGCATGTGAACATACAAGAGTTTTCCCGACACCATTTACTAAAGAGAGTCTCCTTTCCCCAGTGCATCCCCAGGGCCTTTTCTTGTCCAGCTAGGCAAATAGTTTCCTAGATGCAGTTCTTTCCCCTAACGCCATTCCAGGGGTTAAGGGAAGTCCTAACCCATTGAACGCTAGGCCAGCCTGCATGCTAGGTCTGTTCAGTAGCTCCTGCAGAACTCAAAGTAGCATCTCAGAGCTGGGATATATATGTGGGGGTGCAGGGGGGCATCAGAGGAGGGCTGCTAGCGTGGTTCACATGGAACTAGACCTACTTAGTGAGGCTGGAGGGGCTGCTTACTCCGGTCAAGGAGTCGCAATACACATAGCTTCTGAGGAAGTGGAGTCAGGCATCTTTATGTCTCCATGACTGACTGAACTTATCAGATCAGTGCCCTGGAGCTGGGGAGAGAACTTGGCATGACCTCTTTGTGTCCAAAGACCTCCCAATAGTCATTCACCTTTTACATAACAGGGGTGGTCTTGTGGAAGTCAGTTTCTAGGGAGGATACCTGACTTTAGAGGAAGGAGCTTGGGGAGGGGAGAGAAAGAGGAAAATTAGAGACACTCTTCACATTCTACTCTGACTCTCACTGTCTCTTAACTCTCTCCTCTGGAACAAGAAGCAGGAACTACCTGTAGAGGAACAAGGGCCTAGCATTCGAAACCTGGATTTCTGGCCCAAACTCATCACGCTCATTGTGTCAATCATAGAAGAAGATAAGAATTCCTACACACTCGTTCTGAACCAGTGAGTATCACCCCACTTGGGCCTGTCTGGTTGGTGGTTGGTTGGTCCATCTGTCTAACAGCCTCTTTCTTTCCTATCTCTGTATGTTTGCAGTGCCATCTCTTCCTCCTGTCCGTCCATCTGTCCCTCTGTCCCTTGTATCTGTCTGGGTAGCTGTTTCTGGAGACAGGTGTGGAGACATAATGGGGTCCCTGCCCAGACTGCACCCGCCTCCCTGGAGCGAGAGGCCTCTGGGAGTGGGAGCCCCAGGGGACCCAGAGACCATGTGTGTATGTCTGTCTGCTGTGCATTAAGTGGGCGACCTTATAGGCCACGTCTTTCCCCTTTCTCCTCCAGTTTATTTAGTCTGGGCCTGCCTCCCAGCCTCAGCCCTTCTCCTCTTGGCCTCACTTCCCTGACTTTTGGGGGTCCTTTCCCTGGGCCCGCTTTTCCTGAGGGGACTGTCTGCCCCTATTTGTCCTACCACTGGCCCCTGGGCCCCCTTTCTTCAGATTGAGCCTACCCATGTTTCCCAGTCTTCTCCTCTTCAATATGACCTCCAAGAACTAGGCATGTCAGCCTCGGAACCACTCAAATCAAATAGTTCTTGCGTTATATCCTGACTATGGCTTCTTCCATCATCCAGGTTTCCTCAGGAGTTGAATGTGGGAAAAGTCAGCGCAGAAGTAATGTGGCAACTTTTTGCCCAAGACATGAAATACGCACTGGAGGGTAAGGGTATTCCCAAGGCACTGGGGTCACAAGCCCCTTGTCTAAACACCTGGCTCGCTGTCTCTTTCTTCTCTCAGACAACTGCAGGTTCAAGGTGAATGGTACAGTGAGAAATTAGAGGGGTTCCAGGCATAGTGGAAGATACGCCTCAGGAGGTCTTGGGTGGGCAAAGCTTCAGACAAAAGAATAACGGAAATGGCTGTGTGGATGCAGGTTCCTCCCTCCAGCTTTAGAGCAAATGCCTGTTTAGGACTTGCCCAGCCCAGAAATCACCTCCTCCCATCAGGTGTTCACAAGTGGCCCCCTCCCTGGAGTCTTGTGAAACTTACCTTTACAGTGTTAAAGAACCCTAGACCCTTAAATACATAGATAAGATTGTTTTCTCACAGTGGGGACTGCCTGGCCTGGCTTTCCTTGAAAGCTGTTCTGGATCAGTGTGACAAAGCTAGAAGATACTTTGTTGCTTCCCCTGTAGAGCAAAGTCACAGATAAATTATTATTCATCTTGTTCATTCAGCTTATTCTTTTATTCTTTTTCCACTTTGGCCTACAAAGATATCATTCTCTAGTTGTATCCGGCCTTCTCGTGTGCACCCGTGTGTGCTCACTTGTTTAGCCGCCTTTCCTGTCTGTGGACATGCTAACCTATCTCCTGTCCATGCAGATGGATCTGGAAGGAGGGGAGCAGTCGGGGGAAAGGAGAAAGCAGAGTCTGGATCTGTTATTGGCTGTAGTGGCAGGGAAACGGGTGACCCTCAAACCTAAACGTTTTGAGGCTTAGGGTCAGTTAGTTGTTGTTTTATTGAGGTATAATTAGCATATATAAGTTTCAGATGTATAATATAACATAATGATTCAATATTTCTATATATTGTGAAATGATCATCACAGGAAGTCTAATTAACGTTTATCACCATACATAGTTTTAAATTTTTTTTTTAATTTGTGATGAGAAGTGTTAAGATTTACTTTCTTAGAAACTTTCAAATATGCAATACAGTGTTGTTCACCATAGTTACCATGCTGTACATCAATCACATCCTCAGGACTAAATTATAACTGCAAGTTTGTACTTTTGACTCCATTCACCTATTCTGCCTACCCCCTGCCTCTGAAAACTGCCAATCTGTTCTCTGTAGAAGCATTTAGTTTTGAGAAGGAAAGAAACATGAAGATCTGTGTAATGTTTGAGACAGCACAGACTGCACACTCCTTCTGTAACTCTGCCCCAGAGTGGTTGCCTCCTGCCCATGCTGGGTCAAGCCTGGGGCTGTAGCCCCTGCCTTAGCCTGTCAGGCCAGTGAGGACGTCACTTGTCCCTCTCCTCCTGCTAGCACTTGAGAGCCTGATGGTCCCCATTCTTGACAGTGGATTTTGTGGGGGGAAAGATAAATACCTTTAAAGAGTGAATACCATAAGACAGTGTGAGGGAGGGGCAGAGGTTTCAAAGAGAGCCATCTCAGGAGCTAAGTGAGAAGGAGAACCTGGGAGCTGGGCTTCAGGCCTTTTACCTGGCACCAGCTAAGTCAGCTCTGCTTTTCTCTCTTACATGGGGTTCTAGGTGAGATTTCTTTGAAAGGGGAGTTCTGTTCTGCTAAAGTTTACAACAAACAAAGGGTTGAAAACTGCCTGAAGAGAAAGAAGTAATGTTGACCTAGTTTCACATCTCAGTTTCACCACCCACCCCACCGTGTGATCTGAGGCCCAGCCGCTGCGTTTTTGTGAGCTCCCATTTCCTCGTCTGTAAAATGGGAGTGATCACAGCATCTATTTCACTGAGCTGGTAAAGTAACTTAGATGTATGCAACATATTAGCATACTGCCTGACATTTCCCCAGCACTTACTTGTAGATATTAAGGACAATAAGAAACCATTACAGGCACAAGAGTGGAGATGCAATGTGAACAAAGTAGCATTTTTATAAGACTTTTTACCACAGTGGAAAATGACAGTGGTTGGAACAGGAAATGATCAGAAGCAGGGAGAACAGATAATATTGTAATAACGTAGTCTAAGGGGAGAGAAATGGAGAGGGAAGAATGGGCTTCGATAGACATTGGAAGGAAGTTGCCCAGTACTTAGTGATTCTCAGAAATGTGGAGGGCAAGAGAGGAGGAGAAGTTGGGAGACCTGGATGATAAAATAAGGTGTCAACTTTGACTGTCACCTGATATTTTTTAAGTGAACTTTATTGAGGTATAATTTATATACAATATAGTAAAAACACTTAGAGTACAATTTGATGAGTTTTGACTAATAAACACACCTGTGTAACTACTATCACAATTAAAATATACAACAAAGTTTCTCTGTGCTCCTTCGCAGTGAGTTCCCACCCCCTTCACTAAGTGTTCACTGAGTACTTCCTCTGCCAGGCACCTTGCTAGTTACCAGGGCCCCAGTGAGATGAATGCGGCATAGCCCCAGCCCTTGACAGGCTCACAGACTGGTCTAGACAACAGACATACGTTGGCAGTTACAATTCAAAGTCATAAGGGCCACAGAAGGAATAAGCCTAAGGTGCTAAGAAGAGAACCATGTAACCCAGATCTGGAAAGGCTTCCTGGAGGTGGTGATGCACAAACTGAAACCTGAAAGATTATAGGACGTAGCCAGTGGGGAGGGAGGGCAGTGCTGGTCCAGGTTAGAGATGATGATAATGAGATTTAGGTGATCATGTGAGTAGAAAGAAACGGATAGATTCCAGAGAAGTTTTGGAGGTGAAGTCAACTGGCATTGGTGGTTTAACTGGATGTGAAGGAAGGGGGAGAAAGAAGACATGATGATGATTCTCAGCATTGAACAAGAGGGCATGGTTAGTGTGTATATGCTGTTCAGCTTCAGCTGGAGCTGTTAAGATGGTGCAAGATGGGGACCAGAGTTAAACCTGGGCAAAGTGAGATGCTCCATCGAAGTCATGTACAGATGTAACGAAACAGAGAGATTTGAGGAAGATGATCAGCAATCTGGATCGCTGAAATCATGGTTGAAAGAACTCCCCAAGGATGAAAGGCAAATAGAGGAGGAATTTGGAAGTCGGCATGATTGCACTTTTTGACAGATTGACTATACCTCACCTCCTACCCCCCCACCACACCACCCCCCAACAATCTCAAGCAACCTTGCTGGAGCATGGTTCCATGAACTTGATACAATAGGGTTTTTTTTTTTTAATTTTTAAAAAAGATTTTATGTATTTGTTTTAGAGAGAAGAGAAGGGAGGGAGAAATAGAGGGAGAGAAACACTGATTGGTTGCCTGTTGCCTACAGCCACCCAGGGTCCTGGCCCACAACCCACGCATGTGCCCTGACCAGTAATCAAACCAGCAACCTCTCAGTGTGCGGTATGATGCTCAACCCATGGAGCCATGCTGGTCAGAGTTTGTAAGAATAGTTTAAAGTGTGACCAGTGTTTTTTCACTACACAAGTTAATGTAGAAAGTGGGGTTTGGGACCAGAGTACAGATAATGGTTTGACAAGAGAAAGTGAGAATTATATGTAAATACGGTAATTAAAGTCCCCTAGAAGAAAGCAGTTAGGGAGCTCTAGAATGATGGAGCAACACGACTGCCTCCACTTCAAGTGGGCTGCTGAACAGGAAGGAGGGGGACCCTCCTGAGGGCACCCTTTTTTTCTTCCTAAGCTCTTGGACCAGTTAAGGACTGCAGGGTAGTGGGGCGGGAGAGAAGGCACAAGCCCTGCGAGGGTTTCTTTGATGTCCCTGTTTCTTTCACTCCCTTAATTGTTCATTGGTATCTCCGCCCTGCCGCAAGCATCCACTGTCATTTGTATACGAAAATTCCTCTTTCTGGGTGGTGAGAACTTTTGGTTGTCCCTTTACCTCTAGTCTTATACCTTTTCCTCTTCTCTTGCTCATTGCTTCATAGCAGAAACTAGGTGCAAATGCAACTTCAGGTTGAGATGGTGCTGCCTGCAGTGCCAGGAGATGAAATTCCTGGGACTCAGAGCCCTTTGAGGCTGCATCCCAGGCTTTCATTTCCTCCCTGAGTGTCTGCTGCACTAATGCAGAAAGGCCAGCTGCCCAGACTGTCTGTTCCACCTCGACCTGGAGGAGCATTGCCCATGGCAACTCGCAGTTGAGCAATAGAGTTCCCAGGGACAATGGCCTTCGCTTCTCTGTTGCTCAGTACTCTCCCGCATTTGCTTGATTTCACATTGTATTATATGTAAGCACACACAATTGGCTTTAATTATTCAAATTAATGCTTCATCTATAAAGGGGGTACAGGATGAGAACCTGTGTGTATGGTCAGTGCTCTTTGTCCTAGATTTTCCAGAAGGCCATGGAGACTCAGCTGGAGATTATAGGCCTTTCAAGTCTGTAATGAGCATCCCATTTTCTGTAACATGATGGTCCTTTCATCTGGCTGTGTTTCCATGGTTTCCAGACTGACTGTTCTTATTTGCAGACTTCTTTGAGAGTTCCTTTGAGAGTTCATTTGAGAGTTCATTTTCAGTGCCCTAGCACTGCTCTGGGGCCCTTCGGTTTACAGCAAGGTTCTGCTGCACCACGGCTGCTCAATTGCAGTCTCTGGCAGCTCAGGTCCACTTTGGTTTTTCCTGTCTCTGTGTGTTGTCATTGACCCACACGTGTCACGTACAACTGTTCATCTTGGCATTTTTAAGCCTGCATTTAAGCTACTAGGATTAGAAAAGCCCTGGAAAACCATCATCCCTCTCCAGTCCTGGGCCGTCTCCCCACCCTTCAGCATTAGCACCTGTATCCCTTTCTCGTCTTCTTCACCAGAGGCCAGCACCTCACTTGGCACTTCCAAAAGCCAGGGCAGTAAGACAATAGGCCTTACCTGGGAGTCTGGCTTAGTCTCTAAAGGAAGATATAAGCCAGGCTCTTAGAGAACAGAGCACTTACTGGTAGAGGAGGAGTGGCTGTGAAGGGTGGCTGGGTCACCCTTTAATAAGACTGGTTCTGTTGCCTTGGGAAAACTCGAGAACCAGGGCCTCTACTGCCAAAATCTGACCCAGCCTCCTTCCCTTCCACTAGAGCATGAGAAAAACCGGCTGTGTAAGAGTGCTGACTACATGAACCTACACTTCAAGGTCAAGTGGCTGCACAATGAATATGTATGGGATCTGCCTGCCTTCCAGGGGCAGGTGCCTGAGTACCCAGCGTGAGTCAACAAGTGGGCACTATGGAGGGAAGGGAAGATGGTCCCTCTGGCTTATGGAGGGGGGAGGGTACCGGTATCCTTAGTTTGGTTCAGCAAGCCAGTCTTGAGACCACCTGTTCTGGGCACTGCTATAGAAAAAGGAAAGTGTCAAACCATGTCCTACCTTCTGGAAGACCCCTGCCTGGGGGAGATGTCAGGCACATGGTGTATTCGGGCAACTCGCTCCAACCCCCAGTTCCCTCACTTGGCTGCAGGTGGTTCGAACAATTTGTCCTGCAGTGGCTGGATGAGAATGAGGATGTATCGCTGGAATTCCTGCGCGGGGCCCTGGAGCGAGATAAGAAGGATGGGGTGAGTCAGGGGCTTGGCTGCACAGGGCTGAGAGCAGCCGTCAGCCGTCAGCAGGAGTTCCTGGGCTCAAGGCAGATTGGCTGTCCCTGCCTGTGGAGCCCAGGAGAAATGCTGTTGAGGGCTACTGAGCCACTCCTGCTGGGCAGAGCCCTTTTGAATGAACTCTGTGAACTTGGAAAGGAATAGTGGCTGAAGATGCTGACCTGTATGTGGCCTTCCTTAGTTCCAGCAGACATCAGAGCACGCACTCTTTTCCTGCTCTGTGGTGGACGTCTTCACACAGCTCAACCAGAGCTTTGAGATCATCCGAAAGCTGGAATGCCCAGACCCCAACATCCTTGCCCAGTACATGAGGAGGTTTGCTAAGGTGACCACGACCTTCCCTACCCTCTCCCCTTACTTCCTACCACCACACTCACAGCCTAGTCATAAGTCTGAGCTCAACACTTCGTGGTGGCCTTTGGGTGAAACCTGGTGTTACCCCATCCGCTTTGTGTCTGGGGTGGACAGGTGGGTTTGTCTCATTGCTGTTCTGGGGTTGAGAGGGAGCTTTGTCCTTCCTGTGAGACTCCCCTTTACCTCTGTGTTGTATTGTTCTTGGATGAGAGGTGTGACTTCTCAGGCAAGATCCTTAGGGGGAGAGCTGAGGGTTCCCTCTCTTTTCCCTTTCTCTTCTTTTCTCAGACCATCAGGAAGGTGCTGATGCAGTATGCAGACATCTTGTCAAAGAACTTCCCAGCTTATTGCACAAAGGAGAAAATGGTGAGGGTCAGGCCCTGGGACCGTGGAGAAGGGACTAGAAGACACTGAACCCTTCCTTTGGAAGTACTCCTTAGAACCGAGAGCAGAGATGATGCTCCTGACATCCCACTCCCACCAGAGCCTCACTTGAGATTGCGCCACAGAGTGATAAGAACTTGGTTAGGAGTTCCCCTGAGCCTCCATGTAATACTGTATTCCCTACTAAGCTGGACTTTTGTTAGTCTTTTTCTAAATTAAAAAAAAAAAATTGAAATATTCAAAGAGTTATAAAGGATAACACCATGAACACCTGGGGTCCACCACCCAGCTTAAACACAGAAACATTTGCTTCTAGTCTTCAGTCACGGAGAATTGTCTGAATTGGTTCCAGATCTCAGTACTTAGGGAAAGACACATGTAATAACCTATCGTAAATTCCCTGTGGCTTTTGGAGTAGCATGAGAGAGGGAGGAACCCTCTGCGGATGGGTCCCGTGTTGAAAGGAGCCAGACTCAGCAGCTCCATCTGCCCCACAGCCCTGCATCCTGATGAACAACATGCAGCAGCTGAGGGTCCAGCTGGAGAAGATGTTTGAGGCCATGGGGGGCAAGGAGGTAGGTCTCAGGGTTTGGGGCTGCTGCACGTCTCCTTTATCCGGAGCTTCCCAACCACGGGACTCTGCCCTCTCCCGGCTGGGTGTAGGCCAGGAGTTTAGCTTTGGGTCCAGGCTGGCTTGAGCTGAGACATTTGAGTAGGCATTGGGGTAAAGGCCCTATGGGGGAGGAGTAGGGCACAGAAGGGGAGAAAAGAGTCAGGGAACCAGCTTAGCGAAGCTCTTGTGGATACAGCTGGACCCTGAAGCTTCAGACAGTCTGAAGGAGCTGCAGGTGAAACTGAATACAGTTCTGGATGAGCTCAGCATGGTGTTTGGAAACAGGTTAGTGGCCCCAAAACAGCCCTCAGAGCCAGATGTTGTCCCTGGCCAGTTCCAAAGCCCCTGCCCCACACCCACCCATCCAGCTGCAGGTATGTGGATCTTCCCTCTCCTCCTGTTGGCCCTCCCTGCTGAGGCTGCACCATGAGCACTCTGGAGTAGGATCAACTAGTTGGTGCTGCTCCAGGAATGGTGTGTGTTTGGGAAGGAGAGGGTTGTATTCTGGGCACATGTGTAGTTTCCAGGTGCGGATTGATGAGTGCATTAGACAAATGGCCGACATCCTGGGCCAGGTGCGGGGCCCAGGGAATGCATCCCCCAATGCCAGGGCCTCAGTGGCTCAGGATGCAGATAGCGTGCTTCGACCTCTCATGGACTTCCTGGACGGCAAGTGAGTACACTACTCGGGACTGTCCTCTGGGACGAGCAAGCCAGAGGCAATCAGACAGAGGAGCCTCTTTGGGAGGGGGGTTCACACTCACCCACCCAGCCTTACCTGTTGCCTGGGCCTGCAGCCTCACCCTCTTTGCCACGGTGTGTGAGAAGACGGTCCTGAAGCGTGTGCTGAAGGAGCTCTGGCGGGTGGTGATGAACACAATGGAAAGGATGATCGTTCTGCCCCCACTCACTGACCAGACGGTAAGGACAGTTTTCTTCAGCTTCCTCTTGCTGTGTCCCTTACCTCACTTCGTACTTGCTGACCGAGTTTGGAGTCCTCCGCTTTTGACTGGTTCCCTCTGCCCAGGGCACCCAGCTGATCTTCAGTGCTGCCAAGGAGCTGAGCCATCTTTCCAAACTCAAGGTACTCTAGAGGCGTGGGGTCCTTCTGAGGCCAGTGGGGAGGGGGTTGCCTGGAAGGAAGGAAATCCGAGCATTGGAGACTGATGAGGAGGGAAAGGAGAGGAACATGTAGCTCTAGGTTGTCAGGTAGGGGCAAGGTTTTCACGACACCACCCAGCCGTCATGACGCTGTTGCTTTCTCTGTGATTCCAGGACCACATGGTGCGAGAGGAAACACGGAGTCTTACTCCAAAGCAGTGTGCCATCCTCGACCTCGCCTTGGACACCATCAAGGTGGAGACCCCACCCCCACCCCTGCCGCCCGCCTGGCCACCCTCCAGACAGTCTTACTACCACACCCCCTTAGCCTTGGCGTCTCCCTCTGCCAGACCAGGTGTCCCTTGGGCTCTTGCCATGACACACCAGAAGAGAGTGCTTTTTATGTCTGTTTATTTCTCAGCAGTGTCTATATTCCTTTCGGGGAGCAACCAAAAACGCACCTCCTGTGTAGTCTCAGGCGACGCACAATGGACCTAGAATACTTACTTGTTCCTAGGTTCTGAATTGCACACATTCAGTTCACTTAGCTCTTCATCGTCATTCCCGAATATTTCCACTGGCAATTAATGTTCCTATCCTAATTCCCCAGGTCTGGCTGACATTTGTCTCTTTCACTTAAATATAAAGTCATTTGGGTTTTCACAGGATTTTTTTTCTACTCCCTGTTTATTTATTTGACGAGGCAGTATGCACTAGGTACTAAGTACTATGAAGGATACAGAAAGAACTAGACATGGTTCCTACCTCAAGGCAGTTCTAATCTGGTAAAGTGGTGATAAAGCAGGTACATAAGAACTGTGATTCAGTGCACTGGGGAAAGGTATGTCATAGGTATAACGTTCTCTATGAGCTCGGAGGGGTAAAAGAGCACTTCTGGCTACTCTCTGCCCAAAATGCTTCTATCCCTTATCTTTGCCTGTCCAGCTAGATCCGTTCTTCAAACACAACAATCCAGTAACATGGCCAGCCCCTACCCCTCCTGCCAGATACCCTGATAATACTGTTCACCTAAAAGACTGTGACCCAGCTTTGTGTGGTATTCCTGATCCTGTTGTTCGTTGAATGACTTACAGTCCTCACCATCCTCTATGGCATCTTCATTGAGCCTCCGCTCAGATATCATTTCTCTGAGGACAGTGGTGGGGAGCTGCCTTTCTGTGTGTGGATGAGGCAGCAGCAACTACTCTTTTGTCTTTCAGCAATATTTTCATGCAGGGGGCAATGGGCTGAAGAAAACCTTCCTGGAGAAGAGCCCAGATCTGCAGTCCCTGCGCTATGCCCTGTCTCTGTACACACAGACCACAGACACACTCATCAAGACCTTCGTGCGCTCACAGACTGCCCAGGGTAAGGCCTAAGGGCTCTGGACCACCGCATCCCTTCCCCGATACATCTCTGCCCTAGGGAGTCGGTGTCCTCTAGCCCATAGAGAGGATCCAGGTACTTCTTCAGAGATCCCTGCACACTCAGACCCCAGGATTTCTTGAGGGACCCCAGTACTTGCCCCCACCCCATATCCATACCAGACAGGAGAATCACAGGACCTGGGAAATGTGCCTGAGGATTTTTCCCCCAGACATTGGCAAGGGCATGTAGTGTATAAGTAGCACACACGGCCTGGTAGGAAAAAATCTCTGAGGAAGCTTGGAGAATGAGTGGTTGAGACACTCATGACAACTTGTAGCTTTGGGAACCTTAGTTGGAAGTTGTCTTAGGATAGAAGCAAATGATGTACCAGATTCTCCAGCATGGATGAGAAGAGGGGCAAAACCTGGGAGCAGTAGAAGGAAGGGTGCAGATCACATGCATAGCCGAGTTCCAGCCTCATGGGTGATGCTAATGCACAGGAGACCCAGGCAGCTGGTTTTCTCCCAGTGGCTTCCAGTCCTCAGAACCCCTCCCTGCCTCCAAACAGGCCTATCTGTGACAAAACACATTTGCATAGATATGTTTACATTCTGACTCTGATCCTGGAGAGGGCCCTCCCAGGAAGGAGGGGTGAAGCTGGGGAAGGAGAGAGTGGGAAGGCATGGGCCTTACTAACCTGTGGATCTGGAGTATAGAGCCAACCTGGAAGGCAAGAGAGATCTAAGCAGTTAGGCTGGACTTGATGGAAGGTGAAAAGACATGTGTGCACTACTGCTCTATTCTCCACAGCTGTTCTCATTTCAAGTCCAGAGTGGGAAGAAGAGAGAACAAGAGCAGTTAAGAGCCATGCCCTGGCCGGGTGGCTTAGTTGATTGGAGCATCATCCCATACACCAAAAGGTTGTAGGCTTGATTCCCAATGAGAGCACATATCTAAGTTGCGGATTCAAGCCCGGTCGGGGCATGTATGGGAAGCAACTGATCAATGCCTCTCTCTCTCTTCCCCTGTCTCTGAAATCAATGAAAAACATATCCTTGGGTGAGGGTTGAAAAAAAGAAGTTATGAGCCTTGCTCAAGGGGGTAGAGGAAACTTTTACAGAGCTGGGTACATATAAAGGCCTATAATCACATCAGGGAAGGATCTGAGTGAATCCAGAAAGACTTTTTAGAAACGTTGGGCTTTAAGCTAAATATAAAGATGGGGAGAGACTGGAACGGGCAGATGTGAGGTAAGAGCAGGAGTGGAGACTGCAGGGAAGATCCGAGTTTGTGTGTGTGTTTTTCTACCCACTGCTTTATTATTTAAGAGTGTAGGAAATTAGAGTCTAAAATCTTTCTCTTTCATGCACCACTGGTCTCAGATGCCTTCGCTTTTCTACTGCTTCTATCCATGATCAGATTGATCTCCGACCCATGTCTAGTTTGGAGTATTCAGGCACTGACCCCAGCATTTTGACTTCTCTTTCCACCCTACTCCACCTCTGTGCTCCCTCAGAATATGTAGAGCTGCTGTGAATGGCTGTTAACTCCTTAGACTAACTGATTCTTCTTTCTCTGTCCTACTGCTGCTACTACCTCTTGACTTTCCTGTCCTCACTCAGTGCATGATGGGAAAGGTATTAGGTTTACTGCTAATGAGGACATTCGGCCGGAAAAGGGTACGTTATACACCATGCAATATGAAGCTAACGTGGGCTAACACTGTCCCCTATGAACTGGAATGAGCTGCTTATGTTGAGAGTGGGGAAGCTAGGTGTCAAAGTTCAGAAGCTCTGTCCCAAGTCTCAGAGACGGGCATTGTATTCAGACAGTCTGAAACTGAGTTAACAATAGTTCTGTCCTCAGAATCTTCCTTCCCTCTACCTTAGGACAAAGAAGTTTTATCTGTGATGCAGGCTACTGGTGTTTTTGTGAAATAGTGTAAGGCCTCTGCTGAGGGGAATCTGCAAATTGGTCAGACATTGGGACTGGCAAGCTGTTTGTGGAGAGGTCCAAATTTGAGCAGGACAGAGTCTTTCTGAGCAGGGCAGACTCCCAAGCAGGGGCCTCCAGGAATCCAGGCATATGTGGGAGGTTGTGGCTGTTGGCTAAATGGGACCAACATTGGCCCATGAAGACCTTGGGGAGGGCAAAGTTCACTAACAAAGACACAGGGTGGCAGCATTGTCCTTCCCCAACATCTTCCAGGAAAGACTCTAAGCCTAGCAGATGGGAGAGGTTTGAGGAACCTGAGCGATTCCTGGTGCACTTTTGAAAGTTTTACCTAACTTGTGTTTTAATATACAGCCTCATCCTTTATCTTTCATTTGCTTCTTCCATGTTGACTTCCCTGGGGCTGTTGTGGGTGACTGCCTCTTGCTTTAGGGTACAGGGTGGTGGCCTCCCAACTCCTCAGTTTTATCTGGAATAATTAGGCCTAAAGTATTCTCCAGGGGGAATCACCTGTCCATCTGTCCCCCAGGATCTGGTGTGGATGATCCTGTTGGAGAAGTCTCTATTCAGGTGGACTTGTTTACACATCCTGGAACTGGGGAGCACAAGGTCACAGTGAAAGGTGAGTGGCATGGACTCACAGGTCTCAGACCTTTTCTTGCCCAGTGGCCTCATCAGTCAAAAGCAGGGGCTGCTTAATCCAGCCCTCCAGCTTAACCCTCTTCCCCAGGGGATGCCACCTGGGGCTCAAGAACTGGGAACAGGTGGGACCCCTCACAAGTTTCCTTTGTTTGGGCAGTGGTGGCTGCCAATGACCTCAAGTGGCAGACAGCAGGGATGTTCCGACCCTTTGTGGAAGTGACCATGATTGGCCCTCACCAAAGTGATAAGAAGAGAAAGTTTACAACCAAGTCAAAAAGCAACAACTGGGCCCCCAAGTACAATGAGACATTTCACTTGTAAGTTATGGGGTGGGGAACCTGTGGGACTCTGGGATGGGGGTGAACCGGTGGGTAAGACTTGAGAGCAGAGGGATGGGCTGGATGGCAGCTGGGGTGAGTTCAGTTGAAGACTCCCTTATCTCTGGCCTCCGGCCTTCCACCTACCCTGTGCTCACAGCCTCCTGGGAAATGAAGAAGGGCCAGAAGCCTATGAATTGCAAATATGTGTGAAGGATTACTGCTTTGCCCGGGAGGATCGAGTTCTAGGGCTGGCTGTGATGCCTCTGAGGGATGTGGCAGCCAAGGGCAGCTGTGCCTGCTGGTGTCCCTTGGGCCGGAAGATCCACATGGATGAGACAGGCATGACCATTCTCCGGATCCTGTCTCAGAGGAGCAATGATGAAGTGGCTCGAGAGTTCGTGAAGCTCAAGTCAGAGTCCCGTTCCATGGAGGAGGGGAGCTGAGCACCTAAACTCCTGGGCCAGCCAGACGGCTCCAGCTCCACAAATCAGGGCCCATGGGAGTGACTGTGTATCCAGCTTAGGTCCTCATAGTTAAGAGACTGAATCCTTCAGTTAAAGAAATTTAAGGAAAATTTTGGGGTGGTGAGAGTTTGGCTTTTCACAGAAAGGGTCATGAATCCCTGACCAGCAGGTCTGTGGTGCTAGGAGCTAGGCGGTGTGGGTTACTGCATAGGGAGATTTTCCGTTAAGAGAGAGACAGACATTTCTGAGTGTGTCATCCATTCCCAGTGGACATCCCTCCACCCCACATCCCACATCTACCCCTCACCGTACCACACCTTATCCAGTTGGACCCATGCCTGCCAATCACTAGAAGGAAAAGTATCAAGGGCCAGGAGCTTGTACCCGGCTAGCTAAGTAGTCAGTTGAGCCTGTAGGTGTCACTGAGCCCTGTAGTCTGAACTGAAGTACAGCCAGGGCAAGAGCACACAGAATAGAACTCAGACTGTTCCTTGAGCAGAATCCACTGGTTTTGCGTGGCTCCAGTGAGAGTAAGGGTTTGAAACTGAACAAGATAACTTCTAGAAATGAGCTATACCGATCCCTCACCCAGCTTATATCTGTCATGAGCAGGAGCAGGTTCATATATATGGTGCTTCAGAGCCTTGAGCAGAATATTCTTTAGAACTCCAGCACCAGAGGCCCACCTTCGCAGGAGTGCCCCCCCCACACACACACACCTCACTCCTGTAGGAGGGGAGTGATGCTTCAGGACACAAGAGGCTCTTATGTGGATGCATCTGAGGGCTCATGGAAGGATCCAGGAGAGAGGGCTATATTTTCTTCTTGGGTAGGCCCTGAACAAAGCCAAAAATTTTATAAATTAGTCTAGAAGGAGTCCTCCTCACCTATGGACACCACCTTCTAGCTGTCCTCTCCCTTGTGGAAAGAATCTAGCCTTTGACCTCACTCTTTCATGAGGTCAGCTGCTATTCACCTCATAGATGCTCAGACCTCCAGAAGAAGCTTGGACTATAATCCTTCTATATAAGCTGGATGAAGGGGGGCCTCAGCTCTCCTGGGAGGTCAGAGACAAGCTCTTTCAAGGGGTCATATGGACTTCCAGGCCTTTGCTCAGACATGTGATATAGTCCTTTAATGTCCTTGGTAGCAGCCTCCTGGACTTCCTTCCTGGACTTCCTTCCTGGACTTTTTGAGAACTCTGCATTGTCCACAGCTGTTCTGGCCATTATGTGAAACAAGAAACTAAGTTTTGTTGTTGTTGTTGTTGTTACTTATTGTATGTGCCATTGTTACAGGAGATTATTGGCTAGTCTGTAATAAATTATCTTATAGCAGCCTTTGGGATCTTGTAATTCTGTTAAAGTGTTGAAAGCTGTAGAAATGACTGTTTTATATAAAGGTAGATTTTGGAGCAGTGGCCTTTGCTGCTTTTTCCACTCATCCCTAATCCTACTCTCTACTCTCCCTACCCCTGTAAACTGTGGAGCCTGAAGCAGCTCTGGATAAGTACCAAGCAGTAAAGCAGCCCATGTGTGAGCACCTTGGCCTTGACCTGAGACCTAACAGTCCAGTTAACAGAGTCATGGGACCAGCTTCCTATAAAAGCTTCAGAAAAGTAGGAGATGACGTGTGTGGGTGAAAACTAGTCCATGCTATGCCTTCCCTTTTCTAGAATCATGAGGCCTCTTTTTTTCCCTAGGACAGACACAGCCTGGGCTGTAAGAACGAGGCAGGGGCCTACTGGGAAAAGATGTGTCTCCAGAGGCTGGTGGAGGGCTGAGGCTACTGTGTACAGGACAGAGGTGTAGGCCTAGGAGTACACAGTGGCCTTTCATGCAGGGAAATTCAAGGAAGAAGAGCTGAAGTAGAAAGTTTACCCCCAAAGGGGAGGAAACAAGGTGAAAGTGAGGCCTCCTGACATGGAAATCAGAGAAGCTGAAGCAAGAAAGTGCTCACCTACTCTCAACCAGCAGCAGGCATGCCTACGGGGTGGGGACTGAGTACAGGCACAGATGAGGGAGCTCACTGGAGCTTCCCAGTTTCTCATCTCTACTTGCTCGCTAAATAAATCCTTACAATTCAGTTGCCCGCTCATTTTTAAACTTCTTTCTTTCCCAAACCAGGTGCCTATCATTTCTGCCTCATGACTTTTTAAATCTCAGTTCCCAGTACAAGTGGAGTAGTGACTTGTAGATCTTGTCTGGATTACTGATAATCATCTGCTTCCACTCTGCCCCGGCTCTCCTCACACACTTTGGCCTCTTTCCTGTTAAAGCTATAGTCTTTAGGCTGAAACTCCAAGACACTTCACGAGAAGTGCAGGCACCCCTCACCATCCTGCAGCTATTCAGCACTTTTCCCTATCCCCAACTACCACTCCCCACCCCACCCCCACACACACATTATGCACTCCTACCCCCTTCCAGGAATATCCTCAGCGTTTTCCACTGCCTTCGAGGTTCTGACATTTTGGCTGCCTTTAGGAGCAAACCAACCCTGGACACCCTCCCCACAGCACTCCACGTTGTTATAATTTACTTGTCTGCCTGCTCCAACAGTAGATTCTGAGTGTTTCACCTCCCTTCCCCAGCCGCCCGCACCTAGGTGCTTCAAAGCCTGCTACTGGACTCCTTTGGAAAGCCAGAGAGAAAGGGGGCGTGGTTGGAGGCAAGCCGGGGGGTGGGGTGGGCGTGGTCGAGTTGGGGGCGGGGCTCTTCTCTGGGTTGGACCCTGGGGCTCCACAGCGCGCCTGCGCAGAAAGGTGCGTTAAGATGGACGTCGCTGGAGTCGACGGCTGCGCGGCGATGGTGAGCAAGAGGTTTCCGAAGGCGGCGCCGGAGGAGAGGTTATTGCCTTCTCGCTCCTGGCATTGAAGAAAGAATATCCCCATTCTACCTGACATTCGTAACCCTCTGTATACTTTCCAGTACATGTCCTCCCTCACACTTTCTTGTAAACTGTTCCCCCGTATACTCCCCCAGGTTACTTCCCCCTCCCTATACTCAAATATACAGGTTTTCCAGACACCCCAGAGAAGCTATATCTACCCAGATACCTAGCAAAGGGGCTCTTTATCCCACAAATACCTCTCAAAGAGCACCCATTTATCCAGTTACCTCATAGAGCAGTGGATTTTTAAAGAAGCAAAAGTCACTTTTCAGCTTAAGGGTATGACCCACGTATTCATTGTGAATATTTGGACTAGCTTCCTGAATGAAACTGCCATACCTAGAAGCAGAGTGGCAAAGCTGAAGAAGCACATGGAATAGTGGAAATGGCATAATACTATGAATACTTGTCTCAGCTCACTAATACTAGTCAGGGAGCCTTGACCTTGAATCTCTCAGAGACTGTTTCTTGCATCTGTTAAATAGACTAATCATTCCTGTCATGTTTACCACACAGGGATCAAATGGGATTAGATGTAAAAGCATTTGAAAAGTATACATATTCTCTAAGTGCACAGGAGATTATTATCATGATCATGATTATTGATGACATTCTGAGTCATTACAGTTGATTAATTTCTAAGGAATTTGTTTTGCTGAGTCCGACTTCAAAATCAACAAATATTTGCCAAGCATGTCATCCTGTGTGCCACGTACTCATCTAGGCATGGAGCCTGGCGCTGAACAAACACCCTGTGTAAATTTACGAGTGAGTTATCAGCATATTGAGTGCCTACTAAGTGCCCAGTGCAGTATAATGCATGGTGAAGTAGCAAGAAGAATCTAGATTATGGACCTAAGTCTACCGCTATATATTTGTGAGACACACTTTGCCTGTGTGAGCCTGAACCTCCCCATCTGTAAAATGAGGAGGTTATATGAGGTAAACTCAAAGGTTCATTGCAGCTGAAATATGTTTGTATAGAGATTCTGATTGCTAAAGTTCCCTCCCCCTAAGGAGTTGTTGCACTGCCAAGATGGTCAGACTAAAAACACCAAACAGTCATAGAACGTCAAGGACAACAGTGTGCTAATGTCGCGCTAGCTTCAGCACAGTAGTGGTTACAACATCGCTTCTCTGTAGGTAATACAGTATTTAGAGAGACTTCTTGTAAGACCAGGTAGACCTGGAAGGATGGGATGCTTTGGATTAGAGGAAAGGAAGGAAACTCTCTTTTAGATTTTGGAAACTGAATGAATTGAAGTGCAAAGGAAAAGAACATGCCATTGTTGTCCTAGTGTAGCAGTCAATCTTTGCAGAAAAACGATGCATCCAAAGTGTTTAACTGAAGAGAGTTTAACCAAAGGGCTATTTACAGAGGTATGGTCAGTGTTAAAAGAACTAGAATGAAATGGTGAGACACAAAGTGGCAAATCAGTAGGTAGTCTGGGTGATATAGTTCATAGAGGTTGGCTTCCTGGAACAGCACAGAGGGAATTGGGCAGGAGACACAGCAAACAGATTAATCAGCAAACATGATATCAGAGGAAGGAAAAGTCACCACTATGGACTTTTTCTTTCTGTTCAAATTCAAAATCATCTCTAAGAGTTAGTCTCCTTTGCTGTTAAGTAGCGATAGTAATGACTTTTCCCAGGGTGACAGGTGGGGCGGGGGTTCTGCTACGAGATATGAAGGTGCCTAACACAGAGCCTGATACATACTAGGGGCCCACATTTTAGTTTCTTTCTTCCTTTCTGTACATGCCTAAATGACTCCTTGGCTGACATGCCTTTTCCAGTTAAGGTCTCAAAGTGTGGCTGGGACTCAGTGAATGAAGGTTAGAATAGTAGGAGATGAAATCAGAACATGTAGGTCCCTGTAGCCCATTGTAATAACTTTAGTTTTTAACAGGAGTAAGGTAGGAAATTATTGCATTCAAAAATATTTATTTAGAACATACCACATACTAGACACTGCTTTAGTCATCAGAAATCCATTGATGTACAGTCCCTATCCTTGAAGACAATATTGTCTTATGAAGGAGGCAGACAATTTCAATTTAAGGTATAAATATTAAGATAGAAGTGAACGTAGAATATAGTATGGGAGCTCATAGTAGGGACACCTAACCCATCTTTGGGGCATCTTAAAAGGCATCCTGGGGAAGACAGTGCAAGCTTAAAGTTACCCAGTAGAACTTAACCAGGTCTAAACAGGGAAATGGAGTTCTAGGCATTTGGAAAAGTATGTGCACTTGAAATTTTTTTAAAAGTTGGTGGTGTGTTGGGAATTACAGGCAGTTTATATTGGTTGGGTAGTTGGCTTTGAGCAGGAGGATGGTGAGTGGTAAGACTAGAACAGTAAGCATCAGCCAGGTTGTGAAGGGGGATTTAGACTTTATCCTGAAGGCAGTAGTAGGTTTTTCTTTTCTTATTTAGTCTTATTTTTGGCCATTAGGTCGGTAGAATGAGTATCATTACAAAGTCCATAATAGAGAGGTAACTAAGTTGTTAACAAATGTGAATGTGTCTTGTGGATAATCCAGAAGTTCTCAAAGTATGGGACTTGGACCAACAGCATGAGCAACACCTGAATTTGTAAGAAATGTAAATTATTGGGCCCTATCACAGATCTGCTGAATGAGAAACTCGGGGTGGGGCCCAGCCTTTCAGGTCATTCTGATGTGTGCTCAAGTTTGAGAACAGGTGTGCTAGACTATTCCTGGCTAATTTTTTTAGTCTATAAATAAAACATGGGTTCCTGGTTCTATTATTTTTTTATATAATGCAATCTGGATAGCAACATTTTGCAATGTCTGATGAATTAATTCCTTATGAAAAAGTTGTCTTGGAACATTCTTGTTCATCTGTGACCTTCTCCACCATTCCAAATTATAAATACATATTTTCTACATTATTTTCCCCTTTGGTGTGCAATAGTCATCTTCAACAACAAAAATTCTAAGCTGTGCACTTATTAAAATGCTGTGAAAAGGAAATAATTATTTCTGTAAATAATTTTTCTTACCTGTGGGGGAGCTCCACCCACAAGGCCTCCCCCCTCCCCCCACGGATGAGAATAAGGCTATCAAGACAGGATCTGCTTGGGGAGGAAAGGTGACTGATCTCTTAAAGGAGAAAGGCCAAGAGCCTTTTTCTCAATGGGCTTTTATTAGGTTCCTTTTGCACAGGAATACAGGTAAAGCTCATTAATCATTATCAGGCAGAAAGGATCAAACAGCAGATAACATACAAAGAACTCTGAGGGCCTATTCTGAGTCAGGGTCAGATAGCTAAAGAGCCATAAAACTTTGAGGAACAAACTTCTTCCTTGGACCCTTATCTTTTAATTGAGAGCATTCTAAACAAAACAGGTTTCACAGGATTTTACATATTCTTTCTTAGGCCTGATCACCTTAGGGAACCTTTCCAGCACAGGGCGACACCCACCACCAGCATTGTTTCAAGCTTAAGGCATTGTTTCAGGCTTAAGTTAGGCAGAGGAAGTAAGGCAGTCAAGAGATTAGGAGGCTTCTCGCAAACAGAATGAGGACTCAGGCTATGTCAAAGCCAAGGGGTGAGGATCCATCACCCCCTTTTGCTATAGCCCCCCAAGTCCTTCCCTGGGGGGCTTCCCATGATCGTGCCTGTCTTAGGTCATTCCCCCCTTGGGGAATCTTACCCGTCATTGGCTAACTGATCAAGCATTGGGGGCCAGGCAGGGTGAAGTAAAAAGAGCAGAAGCGGTGCTTCTGCCAGGGAGATAAGCTTTGTCTCCTTAGTGGCTTGTGGTCCAAAGGTTGCCCATTTAGCCTTAGCCATGGGGGAGTTACAACTTCTGAAACCAGGCAGGGCAGTTTCCGATACTTACCCATTCATTTCTTTGTTTTGGAATCTCCCAGTCTTCTGCTGAGTCATATCCTTGCCTTTGGAGAGTATGAAGTGAACCTCACTGAAATCGCATCCTTCTCTCTTCTCTACCACCACCAAGGATTTTCCAACTCCACAGCCTTGCCTAGAGATGCAGTAACTATATACAGATCCCTTGGGTTCAATAGCCATCCATAATCATGAAGAAATTAGAAGCCATAGACTGAATTTGGAGAGAATTGATCTTGGCCATCAAGGCCAGTTGAGGAAGGTTTTCAGCTTCTGCTAGTCCAAGGGATAAGCCAGGTAGTGCAGTATTCTAATTGTCTCTGTCTTTCCAAGAAGACTGTATACTAATTGAGGGCTTGGATGATGTCTTACTTACTTTTGCATCTTTTTTCTTAAAGATTTCATTTTATTTATTTTTAGACAGAAGGGAAGGAAGGGAGAAAGAGAGGGAGAGAACATCAGTGTGTGGTTGCCTCTTGTGTGCCCCCAAATGGGGACCTGTCCTGCAACCCAGGCATTTGCTCCGACTGGGAACTGAACCAGCGATCCTTTGGCTCAAAGGCCAGTGCTCAATCCAGAGCCACACTACCCAGGGCTGCTTCTGCATCTTTGACCATGTCTTAACAGCAGTACGTGCTAGACACTCAATAAATACTTGCCAAATCTAATTAATCCTGAAGTTAGATAAAGGTCACCTCTTAGCCACTATCAGTCCATTTAATTGAACTCCTATTTCCTCATCTCTAAGACAGATCTAATAAGTTATGCCCTGTCTACTTTCCAGTGTCTTTATAAGAATTTAGAGAGAGAATCTTTAGTAAGTACTCTTTAAAAATCTAGAGAGCTCCATAAATGTGAAAATACATAATGGTTTTGATTCAGATGCTCTCTACCTCAGAGAAAGAATTGGTTCATAATGAATTGTGGAGAGAGAACCCTGCATAGTGAGCTAGAAGTGAAGGGTCCTAGTTTTAGTCCTGATTTCCTTTAAATTCTTTGGCTCTTAGTCTCCTTTTATCTCAAATGAGGAAGCAGAGATCAGATTGGTACAGGGATTCCCAACCTTGGAGGCACATTGGAATTACCTGGTACTGAAAAATACTGATGTCTGGAACCCACTCCCATAAATTTGATTTAATTAGCCTGGGAAAAATTCTGGGCCTTGAGGGTTTTTGTTTTTTTTTTTTAATTCCCTGTATGCAGCTTAGGTTCTGCATTTCTTTTTTTTTATTCTTTATTTTATTGATTATGCTATTACAGTTGGCCCATTTTCCCCCTTCACTCCCCTCCACCCTGCACACCCCCTCCCACCCACATTCCCCCCTTTAGTTCATGTCCATGTGTCATAAGTTCTTTAGTGTCTACATTTCCCATACTATTCTTGCTGTCCCCCTGTCT
Organism: Tonatia bakeri; assembly: GCA_004024845.1. NCBI lineage: Eukaryota > Metazoa > Chordata > Mammalia > Chiroptera > Phyllostomidae > Tonatia > Tonatia bakeri. The sequence goes on from PVIA01004714.1 coordinate 131,286, forward strand.
ATTTTCTACCTATTGTCCATTCTACTTATTCTCTA